>JASAND010011388.1:0-29519 GCA_030248195.1 Trissonchulus latispiculum
GCTGCAAACGAATTACTCAATAACTTCAATAAACGTACGCAGACAAACACAGCTAATAACTGATTCAAGGTTCACCTACTTACTAAACCTAAGCTTTAAGAGTAGACCAAGATGATAACATAGACCTAACCAGCAGTCTGACATAAGAACTGTTCCTACAATGAAATCCGCAGTGAACCCTGGGAGAATTTGAGCACTTTTATTAAAACGAGCACTATATTCAGCCTCTAACTAACTAAGATATCAGAGTGGGTCCGCCTATATGCTTGTTATTTTGCCCTATATGCTTTTAATTTATGGGATGCAGATCAATAATGTACAGTTTCCTCCCTTCCCTGGCACTAAACCGTAGTTCTGAGTGCCCACTCGGCAGACAACCAGATACTAATATCCTACTTCTCGCCTAAGGAAGCAGCCAACGGATAACTTGCACGAATTTTAGAAATAAGGTTAGGTTTTAGATTTCCCAAAAAGGGTCTGGAATTTAGATTCAACAAGATTTAAAAATACACAAGAAAACAAGAGAAAACAATAGCGACGGCGAAAGAATGCATAAGTGATTTGGAGAGTTCAAGAGTAAACTTTAGTCTTCTTTCTTCTTCATTGGGGATTTCCCAACTCAGCCTTTAAACCGAAAGTTTGATCGGTCTTGCAACAGGACCCTCAGAGCCGTGGAAAGCGGCTGGAAGTTCGCTAAGGACAGCTTCGATGATCAGAGGGTTAGGTCGAGGGAGGCAAGCCCTCAAGTAGAGGGAACGAGTGTGCACGGCAGAGGCACTAGATGACCGAAAATGGGTGTCGGACAAATCACCGCGCCTTGCTAACAGAACTGATGAAAGGGTGTCGGATAAATCACCTTGTCGTTGAACTGGATGAATGTGCACCCCGCTCTGCCCTGGCAGACTGTTTATCCCGTAGGCAGATTTCGAAAGAAACAAAGTTACTCTTCAAAGAACCTTTGACTCCGGGAATTCCCAGAGACTGAGAGAGGGATCTGGATCGCAAGACAAGACCAGGGAATCAGGATTAATCTTACGCAGGCGGCGGCGGAAGAATGGCGAGACCGGGGATCAAGAATCTCGGAAATCCAGACTGGTAAGAGCAGGACCCGGCAATATCGAAAGGCAGCAGATCCAGAATGTAACTGGGTCCGGGCGTGTGATCCAGCAAGGAAGGGCGGGGCTAGGTTCAACCTGAATCAAATGGGTTAAAACCGTTAGGATCTTTCAGAGAAAGATCCTAACACAGATATTTCCTGGGTCCAGGAAATTATCCCTAAGAAGCTAGATTGCAAGTTTGAAATTTGGCGTGAAATTTTATAAAAGTTTGAGAGTGCGTTCTGTGGTTAAAAATTGAGAAAATTTGAGTTGAAATTGAGTTTTGGGACTTTTGGGAGAGTTCCCAAAAGTCCACGCTTCCCAGTGGATTTCCTTTCGCAAAACCCCGCGACCCAGGTAATATCTGGACAGATATTACGAATCAGAATCATTTATGACAATAAAAATAAAATGGTTTGGTTTAAAGGGCAATCTCAGGGGTGTTTTGAAAAAAGGACCTCTGGGTCCTGTAAGAATCTCAGAGGCGATTCCCAGAAAAAGAGGGAAATCGCCTTTAAAAAACTAGGCATTTGCAAGAGAAAATAAAGGGGGAAGACCTAAGGTGGGACGTAGACCTAAACCCCCCTTAAATAAAAACCCCAATAATTGACAAGGGGCTAGTGTTAATACACTAGCCCCGTTCCGGAGAGGGGGAAAAATTTGGGCATAGTAACGCCCTATTTTAAAGAAAAACAGGGGGGAGTGAAGGGAGAGGCCAAAAGCGGCCGTACAGTTCGGAAGACGAGGTAAGACTGATGTTCAAAACAAGTCTACCTGTCAATCACGACAATTTCGGCAATCATTCATCTGATTGGCCGAAATTGTCCTCCGCGCAAAAGGCGCGCCCTTAAATGATTCTGATTGGGTCAATGTTGTTGCAATCATCAAATAACTTTAGGCGGGTTCTCAAGTGTTTACATTAGAGGGGAAAGGGCAATTAAACTAATCCCTTTCCCCTATTGTAAGACTAATGGAAAAGATTAACACAAACGCACTCAGGCGAGAAATTGACACTACGTCAATTTCTCGCTTAAAGAGAAAAACAAGAAATTACACCACTAAAACCTGGACCAGAGGGTCCCCGTAATTAAGACCTATTAGACTGCCGATTAGGTAGGTAAAATTAACCAATTATTAGTAGGTACGAGCCTTTCACAGAATACAAAATACACAATACAAAACACAACAATTAAGTAGCTAAGACATGAATTAAAAAATAAAACTTTTCTTCAAACTTTTATCAATTCCCCTCTTTTTTTTGCCTTTGAGTCTCAGCCGAGCTGGACTCAAAGAGCGGAGAATTTGTACAGTTACAAAAGTATCGCATCTGTTACTCAAAATTGGCAATAAGGGAAGACATGAAAGTCTTCCCTCAAATTACAAAACCAAAATTTACAAAAGAAAAGAACTTTAAAAAAGAATTCCACACTAGCTAAGCAAAAACTAGTTAAGTTCAGTGAAAGGGCAAGCCGAGCTTCCCTTTTGCTTTAAAACCATTAAAAACCAAATTAATTAATTTAACTTTCATTAATTAATTAGCTAGAATATGGATTACTTAATAATCATAAACTTTAATTAGGCTTGAAATCAAGTTTAAACTATTTATGATCGCAATACTTGAGGGACGAGCCGAGCTCTCCCGGTTAGGTCAGAAAAGCAAGCATAACGCAAAATCGAACCACAGAAGCACCAATTATTTTGTGCCTATTTTAAGGAAGAAGACCTGCTGAGTTTATTTATAAAAGTTTTAACCTGATTATTGATGTTAATTAGTGTGAAACTTTCAATTAAAAACACTATGACCACCCAAGTCTGGAGGCCCACTTGAACTTCAGTATGTGGCTTACAAATCAGCTTGTAAAATAAAATCAAACCACAAAAGCACCAATTATTTTGTGCTTGTTTTGAAGAGGAAGACCTGCTGAGTTTGTTCATAAAAGTTTTAACCTACTTATTGATGTTAATTAATATGAAACTTTAATTAGAAACACTAGGACCATCCAAGTCTGGAGGCCAACTTAAACTTCAGTAGGTGGCTTGCAAATCAGCTTGTAAAATGAAATCGAACCACAGAAGCACCAATTATTTTGTGCTTGTTTTAAAGAGGAAGACCGGCTGATTTTATTTATAAAAGTTTTAACCTAATTATTGATGTTAATTAACACGCAACTTTGATTAGAAACCCTGTGACAAACCAAATCTGGAAGCCAACTGGAGCTTCAGTATGTGGCTCGCAAGTCAGCTTGTAAAGTGAAATCGAACCACAGAAAGGGTAACTATTTTTGGATACTCTGAAAGAGCAAAGCTTGCTGGTTTTAATGATATAAAAATTATACTAATTAATTATGTTAATTAACGAGTAATTAAGCGAAAACCACGGATATGGGCAAAACCTGAAAGTAACTTTGTAATCTCCATATGAAGTTTGAAAATGGCTTGTAAAATTAGAACGAACCACAGAATAGGTTGTTTTTCTTTTATAAATCGCAAGAGCAGGTCTTGATCTATTTAGATGTAACAAACTTTGATTGCATTTCGACGTTGAGCGAACACTGGCCTTTTTTCCTGACCATGTTGGGTTGTTTTGGCCGTAATAGCAGAATCCCTTTAATTAACTTAAATTAATGAGTGGACCGTGCTCTGCACTAATCATTGACAGTCGTTCTACACCTGCCAATCCGCCTGGGGAGCGGCACCCAACGGGCCTCTACCTAACTGTCCCGCAACAGCATAATTAGTAAAAGTTAACTGCCAGCTCGAAACAACCCAACTTAAATTTGAAACTTCATTCCAATTAATTTTCCCCGAAATTCATGTCTTAACTATGGCAATCATAAAAATACAGTTAAGGTGGCAATTAGACACATTCATTCCATTGTAGATTTCATTCCCTTCCCAATTTCCAGCAGAATCCAAGATGTAAAATTCCGTGTTAAATCGAAACTGTTCCTTTATCAAATAAAATCATGCGACAAAACATTCATTTTCATTACAGCTGCTTTTAGGGTAACGATAATAAAATGAACATATCAGAACCGCGTATATATTGGATTGTAAATGCACACATATACATGTGAGTACTGATTTTTTCCATAGAAGCGAAAGGTTTATAGCTCTGCTTATTTCATAGCTGTAGGGAAGGCTTAATGCGAAGGTATGAAGCGTTAGAACAATGGATTTATCAGCGGTGCACAGGGCACAACCAAAGCCATAAGCTCCCCATATTCCACACACAAATTCATGCTCCTCTTGTGCTAAAATCAATAAAGAAGCTTTTCTATAAAAGCATCTTTCTGAAATTAGTGAAAACAAAGAATCTGAGAAAGGTTGTGTAGCTGCGAATCATTTACATGACCATCTTTGTTCACAATAATTTTGTATCTAGTAGGTAGATGATAAATATTAAGATAAGTAATCTTTAAAGACGTAATTCATTTTGGAAATATATACCTCTTTTGAAAACCTATTACTGAAGCATCACTTGAAATTATGAAGCCGTTGCGTTCTACTGCGAAGCCAATGTGTCAAAAAGTAGAATATTTTCATTTCCTGAACATAAATAAACTAATAACTCTCTTTAAGTAAAAATTTAATCTTAATTCTGTTGGATGTTATTACACATGCATTATTAAAGTCTGACCAAAAAATGTAGAAAGCGAAATTGTTTGCTTTATATCTCGTAAACGATTCAAGATAACTGCCATAAATTATATATTTTCTGAACCGGAATGATGAGATCTTTCTTTTCGTGAAAAAAGTTTTTTGAAATTTCCCGTGCGATTTCAAAGGGTGCCGCTTTTATATGTCCAGAAGGATTGGTAAATGCTATAACCACGATTTTTTCAGGAAAATTTTCCCCTTGTCCGAATGTCCTACACACCAAATTTCAGCTTTTTTGGTTGAAAATCGCGTGAGTTATTCCATTTTTTAGATTTTCAAAATCCTTTGATCTTTGCCGCTTTTTCGACTTTGACTGGTTGTTACTCGCCACTCGCTCAACGAAAAAAATTTTTTGATTGGATTTTCAGGACCGCCTGGGTGTCCGCTTTCATCTGATATACGTGGTATTTCAAAATTTGAAAGTAGATTTTTTCGAAAAATACCACTTTTTGACCCAAAATTTCGGCAAAGCGAATCCACCAAAAGTGAATAAAAATAACATAATCATAAAGTTCATTATGAGCTGAATCCAACGATATAAAGTTTTCGTGGCTACGACTTATATTGCGCCAGCAATGAATTTTTAAACATTTCCCTTATTTCAAGCTGGTTTTGCTAGTTTACGCTGGTTCAGGTAAATCTAGGCGGCAACATCAAAGGAAGCCAAAAACCAGCTTGAAATAAGGGAAATGTTTAAAAATTCATTGCTGGCGCAATATAAGTCGTAGCCACAAAAACTTTATATCGTTGGATTCAGCTCATAATGAACTTTATGATTATGTTATTTTTATTCACTTTTGGTGGATTCGCTTTGCCGAAATTTTGGGTCAAAAAGTGGTATTTTTCGAAAAAATCGATTTCAAATTTTGAAATACCACGTATATCAGATGAAAGCGGACACCCAGGCGGTCCTGAAAATCCAATCAAAAAATTTTTTCGTTGAGCGAGTGGCGAGTAACAACCAGTCAAAGTCGAAAAAGCGGCAAAGATCAAAGGATTTTGAAAATCTAAAAAATGGAATAACTCACGCAATTTTCAACCAAAAAAGCTGAAATTTGGTGTGTAGGACATTCGGACAAGGGGAAAATTTTCCTGAAAAAATCGTGGTTGGAGCGTTTACCAATCCTTCTGGACATATAAAAGCGGCACCCTTTGAAATCGCACGGGAAATTTCAAAAAACTTTTTCACGAAAAGAAAGATCTCATCATTCCGGTTCAGAAAATATATAATTTATGGCAGTTATCTTGAAGCGTTTACGAGATATAAAGCAAACAATTTCGCTTTCTACATTTTTTGGTCAGACTTTAGTTCAAAATTCGTCTGGTTAGATCAACTAATTTTTGTCGATACACGGGCAACTCTCCGAACCCCCATTTGGTGCTACACGGCCTACACGCTACAGCATATGCTTCACTCCTGCCAAACGAAACAAAGCATAGTTAAAAATTCGATTTGTATATAGTAATTTAGCACCAAAATATTTCTCCGAGGTCACCACTCATATATATATAGTGCTCTGACCACAATACGCGAACGGCGACTGTTCCCCCGTTTGGAGATGTGTCGCTGAAAGAGGTCCCGTTTTAAACTGCGAATTGCGTTTGTCAATTATCGTAAAAAATTTACTTATCACACGCTCATTCTCAATAGGTTTATTTATTACTGATAGCGTCATATGTGAAAATTCCACCATTATATTTTTACTGGCCTAAAACCAGTTGTTATTCGTCCCTTTTGTTTGCTAAAGCATCAGTGTACAGCTTCGGCAATTCTCTGCACTGCTCTGTCGCCGCAATGAACGATTTGACAGTTCTCCTTTTTTACACAAAGAGTAATGTACGCATCCCATTTTTATTATAATTTTAGAATGCTTCATAGGTGTTTGCAATTACGTTTCATTATAATAATAACAAGAATTTGGCAGAGTCACTATAGTACTTTTGTTTCAGACAACTGTAATTAATTGTTTATATATATATATATATATATACAAGTAACAAAAATGCTCCGCACAAAAGAGAATAATATGTGTGTGTTGGCTGTATCGTATATATATATACATATATATCCTTTAAATATCCTTTAAATATATATATATAATAAATATAAATAGGTATATATATCCGGTTGAAGAAGTAAAGACAAAAGTTTCATGGGCACGTGACGTTATTTGGACAGCAAATATTGGTGGATGGTTCCATGTCAAAAGTTGCTCAGCTCACTTAGGGCTTTCATTTGATACCAAATTTGACCACTTTTGAAAAATTTTATTTTTGACCGAAAATCGCCTAAGTCCCCACCCCACCCCACCACAGAATTCTACAGCCACTTTGAGCATGCAGTTCTATGACAAAAGTTGCTCAGCTCGCTTAGGGCTTTCATTTGGTACCAAATTTGACCACTTTTGAAAACTTTCATTTTTGACCGAAAATCGCCTAAGTCCCCACCCCACCCCACCACAGCACTCTATAGCCACTTTGAGCATGCAGTTCTATGACAAAAGTTGCTCAGCTCGCTTAGGGCTTTCATTTGGCACCAAATTTGACCACTTTTGAAAACTTTCATTTTTGACCGAAAATCGCCTAAGTCCCCACCCCACCCCACCACAGCACTCTACAGCCACTTTGAGCATGCAGTTCTATGACAAAAGTTGCTCAGCTCGCTTAGGGCTTTCATTTGGTACCAAATTTGACCACTTTTGAAAAATTTTATTTTCGACCACTTGACCCCCCACCCGACTGACCCTTCAAACGGCAAAGTGGAACCAGCCCAGCAAAATAGGTACGTCGGACGGCAAAACGGATACCGGGAATGAGCTGGGCACGCCAGAAAACCCCTATAGACAAAGTTTTGAGAGGCCAGGTAGAGCCTACTATGGACCTCCAGGAAGCGGTTTCCGACATGACCCTCCAGACGGCAAAGTGGAACCAGCACAGCAAGATGGATGAGTCCTACGGCAAAAAGGACACCGGGAATGAGCTGGGCGCACCAGAAAACCCCTATAGACAAAGTTTTGAGAGGCCAGGTAAAGCCTACTATGGACCTCCAGGAAGCGGTTTTCGACTTGACCCTCCCGACGGCAAAGTGGAACCAGCCCAGCAAGATGGGTGGGTCTGACGGTAAAACTGACTGCGGGAATCGATTCTCCGTGCCAGAAAACCATTGTATGGAAGATTTGAGCGTTTAAAGTTAAATAGATAGCGAAAAATTTCGATTTTTCATTTTTCGAATTTTCGCCATCTTTGACGGGCCACTGTGGTCGCTAGGGAAGTGATAGAGAAACGCAACCTGGACCGTTAGTTAGTTCAATATATGTAATTTCTGAATATAAAAAGAAATCAGCTCCAGCTCGTAACGTTCGACCTGAGCGACGACCACAAAAATGGTCACTTTTCGCTATGAGCCGACTTTGCGGCGCCACTGCGGCGCTGTGGCGCAGCTGCGGCGCAAAAAAGTTGTGATTCTTAAATTCTTTAGAGGGTACTACCAGACCCCATAGCCCTTTAGGTTGGCCCACCGCTGCAGATCACGTGAAAGCGGCGAACATTATGTACAATACAACCATCAAATAGGAGAAACCGGAAAAAAAACATCGCCGCCATAACCGGTCCGGGGCGCAACTTTTTAACGGTAAGTGATACGGGGCTGAAACTTCACAGACATACTAAACTCGATGTGCTCTACAATTTGCGCATGAAATCTGCGCAGGATCTGCGCAGGATTTTGCGCAGCTTCTGCGC
Organism: Trissonchulus latispiculum; assembly: GCA_030248195.1. Classification (NCBI taxonomy): domain Eukaryota; kingdom Metazoa; phylum Nematoda; class Enoplea; order Enoplida; family Ironidae; genus Trissonchulus; species Trissonchulus latispiculum. The sequence goes on from JASAND010011388.1 coordinate 8,499, forward strand.
AGCTTATTTTACACTGTCTCCAGCCACTTTTCACACATATTATAGGGGTCGCTGCCGCGACCCCTATGATATATATATATATATATATAAATATTACACACAATATGTGTATATACTACGGACATATTTCACGGACTAAGAGCTAGCGCAGACACGGCACTAGTCTGTCCGGACAATGCACTAGCTATGTCATTGTCCCGACTATGAGCTAGACACAGCAGGATATTTTACTACACGAAATTTCATATAATAATTACGCCTGTGTGCAAATAATATATTAATAATATATTATTAATATATTGCAAATAATATATATTACGAATAATATATTAATGTTGACCTTAGCAGTTGCACAAGGTCAAAAGGTCAGACACTGGAGAAAGGTTACATTAAATGCATTTAAGACTATTACATGAAACCTGTCCTCCGGTTCCTTATAGTTTTAATATTTCCTTATATACAACTGCTGTAGCAGGTACAGCCAGCTCAAAGCACTGTGCTATCTTTCCTGCTCAAAATATCGGATTTTATCTAGGGATGAGGCAAATACGAAACGTGTAAATGACAATTTGAGTTCAGCAAAAAATAATAGGAGTCCCTGGTCTCGCAGTTTAATTTATCTGCTTCTGAACTACCCGCCACCCAGCCAGACTCTATCTTGCATCTGCATAAAGGATGATGCTTAAAACCTCAAGTCCTTTTCCCCTGCTACCCTGCTACTGCTTCTACTTCTGCTATGATAAAATGAACAGAAAGCAGCAAACATATCTATGGAAAACTGTTTGAGATAGGAAAAAATGGACTAAAGAGGCTCAAAAACGGCTCCCGTAAGGTTAGCTAGAAGCTAGAGGAGGAATGCTAATAAAGAGCAAGCGAGAGGGAGAGAGAAACAGAGAGAGGGAGGGAGCCTGGGACGAGATCATGTATCATAGACGGTGACTGGCTGGCTAAGTTGGCTCTATGCATGTTTTTCTACATTTTCTTGATTTTTTATGTTTTTACTTTGCCTAAATGAACACTTCCGGAGCAAGTTCAAAAGTAGATAGGTTTTATTCAAGCCGCGAACTTTCAGAGACAGTTAAGCTTTGAACACGACTGACACTATCACATTGTGAACAGCGACTTTTGTCACAAAGGCATGTTACAAAGTAGTCCATACGCATAACGTCCTGAGTCATTTCAAGAGAATTTTCACTTTGCCTTTTATATACTTTCATTTGGTTATAACATCAATAATAATTTAAATGCAATCCATGATGGAACAAACCGCCATGAAAAGAGGAATATATATGTATAAAGCAAAAGATAATTACCTTTGGATTCTAAATCAGATTACAGCAATGTCACGTTGGTTTTCTCCACCACAGGACAATTCTAACTCCTTCGAGTATCCTCAAACCTCTGCTAGCAGTTTTTTAAATATAACTGAGGTGATTGTAATAATTTTAAGCTTAAACTTAAAGACGCCGCCACATGCCCAGACTCTCGATACTTATAACTTTTTCAGTATCCTCAGACCTGGATACACCAATAGGGTAGGGCGAAACCGGAACCAATTTTTCTGTTTTTTGCCGGACTTGTGTTCCAAAAACCATAGATTCCGGTTTGGAGTGAGATCTAGTTGTGGGAGGAGGGGAAACACGGACTCTAAAGTAAAATGTATTTACATTCCAGGATCATTCTACTAATGTAATCTGCTTTATTGCACGTGCTCGGCTAGATGTATTACATAGCAACAGTTTTACTTTTAATTAGCAAACTTTTTCCATTTTCCAATTAACTACAGAGAACGGCGAAAACGACAGGCTGAACTGAACAGAATATCTGAACTACGTATATATTGCTCCTGTCTCCTGTGTTTCAACTGTCAACTAAGGTAACCTAATGCATACTCTAAGAAGACTTTCTGCATCTAAAAGGCTTCAACTTTGTGTTGTATATACGTATAAAGTTTCATTCTGAACAGGGTGTTCATTGTTCCTACTATGCGCATAGATTTTTTCATTTACATTATGAGAGAACAGGAGTTGGTGCAAACGTTAGTCCTCGTGTTTGGCACATGTCCAGCGATATCTAATACTCTCTCTGAATGTTGTCTGTCTGTTAATTTTTCAGCTTAGCTGTTCAACAAGCCGCAAGCACTGCGTTACCAACACGAATTAAACTTAATTCAATATTTCGAGATTCACCTTAAGAGCATCAGCAATACAAACTGAGTTAAAAACAGCTACTGTTATCCAAACAAATACATAAGGTATTCTAATATATGTAGGTCAGCTCATATATATCCAGCTGTATATATATCCTGCATGCTAGCAGCTAGCCCCTGCCCAAACCAGTACGTACATATATATACAGAGCAAACCAAATTGGGAACTCTAATGCAAAGACGTTGTAAACTTAATATCGTCGTTGTTCTCTACAGTCAGCACGCAAGCATAGAGATTGAGCGTACAAAAACATATTGGGTACTGATTTGTAAGGGACCACTGCATACACAAGTAAGAGTACATAATTACACTATATTTAAGAAGAAGAGTAAGCCATTAATGGACTTCTCTTCATTCCATTGCGTAATGGTGCTCCGTCCACAATACGCGAATGTTCCCCCGTTTGGTGGGGGAGGGCTACAAGCACATCCCTTTCCCGTTTGGGGGATGGGTAGCCAAAAGAGGTTCCGTTTGTTAAGGGTAGCCAAAAGGGGTCCCAACTTAGTGGGGGTCGCCAACACAGGCTAACATTGGCTGAATTTGATCGGCTGTTGACGACCCCCCACAATGGGATCCCTTTTACCTACCCTGCCCCCCACCAAACGGGGACTCACTTTGGACACTAAACCCACTAAACAGGGAATGGGTCTCTGCAGTTTGATTTGCTGTTGGATACCCCCCCCCCCCGGGGACCTCTTTGGTTACCCCCCGCCACCAAACGGACAGGGGTATATTTGTAGACCCCCTACCAAACGGGGAACATATTGTGTTCCGAGCCTGGCTTACTTCTAGGCCAAAATTTATGGGGGGGGGCGATATGGGGGGGGGCTCGACGAAGCCCCCCCCCATCGATGGGGGGGCTCACCGAAAATGAGGGGGGCATATTTTTTGACAAATTTTTAGGTTTTTTTGCGTAATAAATGCTAAAAATCGCTAAAAAATAACTAATTTTGGGTGTTTTTTAAGCTAAAATAGTGGAAATTTAGGTAAAAATCCGGCGAAGCCGGAAAAATTTTTGAAAATTTTGGCTAAAAATGGCAAAAAATGGCAATTTTTGGGGTTATGGGGGGGAGGTCGGAATTTATGGGGGGGCTTTTTATGGGGGGGGGGGCTCCTCGAATGGGGGGGGAGGTCGCCGAATGGGGGCCCCCCACCCCCCCACCCCCCAGTAGAAGTAAGCCAGCGAGCAACGATATGCTTCTTAAATATAGAATTGTGAACTCTTGATACATGTTTATGAGGGAATCTGCGTTAGTTAGCTGAGCACGTATATGCCTCGATTATCGAGCAGGCATACACCAGCTATCAGATGCTTAATTTCTTATGATTGTCACTACTGTTTCTGCTAGTGACACAAAGTAATTACGTTCTATATACAGTGCGTCTAGTTTCAGAATGGAATCAAATTCGAAACGGAGCGCTTCTACTTAATGCAACGATCACTCGACTGTGCATCAAACATATAACTAGAATTATTTGCTAATTACAGAAACGGACAGCAATCATACATTTTAGAATTACTGTTTTATCAAATCCTGAACGATACGTACAGTATAACAAAAATTTATGCTACTCCTTTATCGTCATCCTCCTCATCATCATCGTCGTCCCTCCGGCCAAATTAAACATGGAAATGGGTTGCGGGGCCAGCAGTCCGACACCCTCCGTCTTGCCAGTTCCTGAAACCGGTAAACGTTCAGCTCACAGCAAACGAAGACCCTCCAATGAATTCCGATTCATTGAGCATAGAACTTCACTGTCCGGATCAACCAGCTGCCATCAGCATCCTAACAGCTTCGAGGAGCGACGAAGCTCGAGTCGGACTACTGGCGGCGAAACCGGGGAGACTGCAAAAACCAATCTAAGCAACAGTACCAGTCCAGGACCCTCTGGTGACATAAGCGCTGTCAAAAGCTTATCACAGAGCGCTGGCAAGCATAAGTCGGCGTCTCTGGGATCTGGTTCCCGGCATTCTACCAAATCGGCATCTGCTGCGTCATTATCTAGAATTGATACCAAAAACAACAAATTCACCAAATCTCCCATCCCTAAACCGTCTATAACTCAAAAAACCTCTGTGAATACCACTTATTCCTTCTTACAGGGTGGCGGAGCCCTTCAGCTAACTCCACCAGGGACGGCAACTACAGCAAATGAGCATACAGAACAAACCCCTGTACAGACTATCTTACTGACAAACAAACGGCTACCGGAACTGGAAGAGACAGGATCAGTGAGCGAACAAAGCTTCGTTCTCATACAGCGAAAAATTAAGGCAGCCTGGGAAACAGAACCGGAAAGAAATAAGGAGATAATGCTACACCTGACCAGCGCTGCAGCTGAAACACAAGAAGACTCAAGCAAGAACCAAGAAACACGAACACAAGAACTCGGTCGAAACAACGCATCCAGTATTCGCAACAGACTGATTAGCCTGGAGGAAAGTGCTACTTCAAGTGCCCTTGATCAGTTCTATCAATCCGACAACGCTAGGACAGAAAATAATGCAAATCAGCAGCAGCATCAACACCCGTCAGAAGAAAATGAAGACTCAGCCAAAGTAGGAGAAACTGTGACGCCTACATCCCCGGATGATGAAAGTGAAATACACGAGAATAACCTAACCAGTCCAGATCATAGTCTCGCAAACGGTAGCCCCTCAGCGACTGATTCTCCAGTTGATGACATCAGCAGCAGGCAACCGCTGCTTCCTTCTCAGATGGACTTATCCCTACCACTGGGTGGGCCAGACTCCTACTACATTCCACGACGAGGAACATTCATGGGCGCCGTGCGATGCCGCCTTCGTCAATGGCCCCGTCAGTGGCCTCGGAAGCACAACATGGTGCGACCAGAATCCCCATCCCCCAGTCCATCAAGTGAAACCAGAGAACCCTTGCTATCAGATAATATCTCCCCAGTAACGACTCAGCCCCCAGAACAACGCAGAAATTCTTCCACACCACAACCACCACACCATCAGCTGCAGCAGCAACCGCAAAAGTTCAGAATGGTACGTAGTCGAACAGTAGACTTAGCCAATATGGCGTTCAAATTTAAAACGCCAAGGGCAAAGTCAGAATCGCTGTCTCCAAAGATTAGCAGACCTATCACCGCTCCCATGCTCAGTTCGGAGAAGCCGATCAGAAGCTCGGGAAGATCCAACTTTTTCGTCAAACTGCAGCCAGCCAATAGGTCACTGCTTAGCACAGCGGGGAGTCGACCGGACAGTGGAATCAAGAGCGGAGCAACGGCGGAGGAGGATCACTTAACGGATGAAATGTTCTCGTTTGAGGAAACCACGACGTGGAAGGATATTGCCACTGTGCACAATGATTTTTTCAATGGTAAGACTGACAATTGCAGTGAAGCGGTGGGTAAACGTTTCTGCGTCTGGGGCCCGTTGCACAAAAGTCATTGCTAATGTAGAACTTATTTGTGATTAGGTTTACCTCGACGCCAATAGATGGTAGAGTTCCGTGTAGTACCTACTGTAAGAAAATCTTGTTTGGAATCTGTAATTCACTGTCAAGCCAGGTATAAGCAGTCAATGTGAATCAATCTTGGCAGTCCAAACGCAGTTTTAGAATTGCGAACCTGAGCCGTTACCTTTTTGTAGAATAGTTAATTTGGTAAGCTTCGTTTATTTTAGCAAAAGTACATATAATACTTAAGAATATGACAAGTGTTATACTCTATGCATTATAAGCATGACAGGCCCGCAACCAGGATTTTGAAAAGGAGGGGGCTCCAAGGTAAAACGCAACGGGGGGTCTGGGGGCGGAGCTCCTCAGAAGTTGAAGAATTTTTGCGATTTTGCCCAAAAACAGTACATTGGACCTTTATTTGTTGCAAACAGTGAATTATCGCGCCGACGGCGCGAAACTTTTTTAAAAATAGCTCTTTTTGCCATAAAAATAGCAGAAAGTTTCCATTTTGTCAAACCAAAACGGGGGGTCTAGACCCCTTGAACTCCCCCCTGGGTGCGGCCTTGCAGCATGACACATTCTCTGGGAATGCTAACGGCTGATCCACACAAACAGAACTGTAGTGACCTCAGTGCAATACCGATTTGTGCCGCAAGGACATTCACTAGGGCTTAGTCCCAACGGAAAAAGGCTTACTATCTCTATTTTTGTGTGCTACAAAAATTCGAAAACACAAGCAATGTGTGCTTGCAATTGTGGCTGATTCGCGCTTTAGAACACAAGCACAACAGTCGAATTGGTTCTCGAATATACGGCGAGGTCAGCCGTTAGTGCGCGCGCAATTGATTGACTAGCTTAGAGCATGGAACTTGCCATACTTACTCTTGATTTTATAATTTTACTAATCTAATATGTTGTATATTTTAGACTTTGAGGACTTGTTAGACGATGATGAAGACAATATTTTATCATTAAATAAAATGGATGCATTGACTCCAACATCCGCCTGCTGGTCCCCTCTCAATATTAAACGGTGCATTTTATAATCTCAATTGTACAACATGATTCATAAGATTGGTTTCTTTTGCAATGCTTTGTTCGCTATTAAATATTATTTGTATGTATGGTAGAAAAACTTCGCTACAATGCCTACAATATATTCTGTTACAGTTACAGACAAGTCTTTGGGACTAGTTACTATGATAGGTAAACAGCGACAGCAAACAGTATTGTTTTATGCAAAAATCTCGCATCCACCAACATACACATTGACGACATACTGCTGTTAAGTAACAGCCAAAACTACAGTACTATTTATGAGAGCACCATCAACCCTTAAAAGCGGCATCCCTTTAACATGTAGTTACCACAGGTGGACAAGGGGGGGGGGAAGGGGGGGAAATTTCCCCCCCTCGGCGAAGTCGTCCACAAGGGGTCGGAAAATTGCTCCCACAAGGGGTAAGAAAATTGGCCACAAGGGGTAAGAAAATTGCCCAAAAAATAGCTTTTACGACTAAAATTTTTAAAAATTTTCCGGCTTCGCCGGAATTTTTCACTTAAAATCACTATTTTTTGCAAAAAAAACGTCCGAAAATTGCGTTTTTGCTAAAAAATTGCTGTTTTTTGTTAAAAAATGGCAAAAATCGCTTAAAAATCGCCTTCAAAAGTACCCCTAAGAAAAATCGCTCTCACAAGGGGTACCCAAATTTGCTTCCACAAGGGTCAGTGAAATTTGGCCTCCCGTTCAGGTATGGTAGTTACTATATAAACCTTTGCCAAAATTCAGCCTGACACACAATCTGCTATTCAAGCTTTGTTATTGGAGTTTGTGCAATAATAACATTTATTCTCATTTAGAGCCGTAACCAATCATTACGTTTGTAACAATCACATGGTCTATATAATCTGTAATCTTAAAAACATCTGCGTGTTTATTGTTCTAGTCAAACAGCTAAGTACATCTGCTGGGTTTATTTTAGGCAAAAATAAGTGGGGGAGAGTGGGGGGGGACGTTGTATAAATAGCCTGTTTCCCACATACACTGCTATAACTATGCTTAAAAATGCTCAAAAAGCAAGTTTTAGCACCAAAAAAGGCGATTTTTGATCAAAAATTTCAGGCAAAGCCGGAAAAGTTTTGAAAATTTCGACCAAAAATCCTAAAAAAAAAGGCGATTTTTGATCAAAAATTTCAGGCAAAGCCGGAAAAGTTTTGAAAATTTCGACCAAAAATCCTAAAAATTTGGCAATTTCTGGGCACCTTAGGGTTCAGTGGTGGAGGGGGAAGCCCAAAAAAGTGGGGGTGGGGCCGAGTGGGGGGGAGGTGCTCGAGTGGGGAAGGGGCAAAAAGTGGGAGGGCCCAAAAAGTGGGGGAGCCCCCCGCCTCCCCCCCCCCCAGTAAAATAAACCCAGCATCTGTTCAGCTAGTAGGAAACAACATATGTCCGAATCGGATAATGTCGTAAACACTGCGTACGTGTCAAGTGTACTATTCCGAAAAAATAACACCTTGTAGTGAGTCAGCGAAGGTTTGGCATGGAAAGCCTTTAAGGAATTTTCACAAGCCGAAAATGAATATCAAAACAAAACAATATCACCTTACTCTTAAAGGGGTAAATTTTCCAAAGGCTCCGTTACCAATTGTTTCCGAAAAAGACATCCGTTTAATCTCGCTCGGCTCACTGTCGTCGGAAAATTGAAGAACTTGCAGGACTCCAGGGAACCTAAGATAATATTTAACGTTTCGAACATAACAGTCGCAGCTATATACAACATTGTTAATGTCTTGGTTTGTAGTTTTACTATAAAAGGTCAAAGCAGTTGATAAGTTTGGGGAACTCAAATACGCCAGTGGCGTAGATAGGTATTCGCTTAGGGGAGGGCAGATCGACAAGTCAGGAGGATCTGGAGGAGCCTCCGGGAAAGTGAGCTATTTTTAAACATTTTTACAGTGACCCAAAATGGCAATTTTCAATCTTTTTTTAAAAATAAAGCTGAGTTTTTCAGATATTCACCAAACACGACTATAGAAACTTTAATTCTTGATTATTAAAACTTAAACTTTTTCAGATTTTCATCAAAAACTGCTAGAGAAACTTTATATAATTCTTTAATACTAAAGTTGAAAACTTTTAACTTGAAAATGAGAGCTAGCATTAAACGCGTGGAATCGCAGTGGAGGAAAAAATGTTGCGAAGAAATAGGACCAGCGGAGGTATGCGGTTGAAAATTTTTCAAATTTAAGACTCCCTCAGGAATTAATTTTGACCACTTTCTTCATTAAGTTATGAGCTATACGTACAGTTATTTTCGGAATAAATTCCAGATTAATTTTTTTCAATTGCCTGCCACAATCTGAAAGACTAAAGACAGGAACTTTTATTTTAGGAAAATGAACTAATAATATTAACTTGTCACAGCAATTAGCGATGTGAGTAAAAACGTAGACAAGCGGAGGTCTGGGGGCGCAGACCCCAGTAGAAATGTTTTATAAATATTACGTTTTAAACCCATCTTTTCGGTTACTTTCGCACAAAATTTTCTTATTGTTTGGCTTAGAGCTAGCGATTTTTTTGAAAACTAAAGGGTTCAAACCTATATTTCAGACTACTTTTCCAGAAAAAAACTGGGAGCGATCTTAAAAATTTTCCGCTAGCAAAATGTCTAGTGGCAGAAGTGGCAAATGGGCGCCCCCCCTTATCTACACTCTTGCCTACACCTATATACTATCCCAGTGTAAGTGGTATGAAAAGGCAACCTCACTACGCATATGGTGACTCCCTTCAGCTTTAGACATGAGACTCGATGTATATACTGTCAGATATATGTATGTATACTTTGACTGATAAGGACTCCAATCGTCTGGAGCTGACGTAATCATCTGTTGAACGCGAAATATCAGATCAAATATCCAGCTTTGCTCATCCAATTCACGCCGATCAGAGTCATTTATTTTTTGCAGCTGCTGCTGCTCATTTTTTGAGGTTGGACTGACTATCCCACACAACTGCTTAGCCCGACGACGCATTACAGTGCCAATATCATGATCAAATTGAGGCCGGTCACCTACCGCCAGTCGAGAATCTAAAATTAAAAATCAATCCAAATATAACACAGAAAGAGACCTGCAAATTTTTCTGTCAATTCATCCTCCCCCACTTCTTTATATTTCCGTTATTCTAATCCATTTCATCTATTTATGGAAAAACCTTACCGCGAGTAAATAATAAACTGTTTGCAGGAGACCATGAAACAGCGATGGTAGAGCAGACGTCCGACATTGAAATGAGACCAGTACTAGATAGAGCCAAAAATCTAGTTGGATTGGTTGGATGCCAATTAAAAGACTCAATAATCTGGCGACCTCCGTCTGAGGAACTGGGGAACACTGGTTGTCGGTAGAACTCAATTTGTTGAATCTGATAAAAAGCAAAATTACTATGGAACAAAAGGAAAAAGTAGTCAATAAATCAGAAGAAGATGTAGAGGCCCTGCCTGATCGATCTCCGAAGATTGTGATGATGAAGACGTATAGACATTGTTTTAGCTGCCTTTCTAAATAATTGGCAACTGCACAATTGGCAAGTTTCCGCTTCAAGAATTTTTCGGGTCTTAGGTTCTGTAATGACATGTTTCTTTCTTTCTTTCGTTTATTATTCTGTATTTTCCGTAAATCAAGGACATAATCACAAATAAGCATTTATCCACTTTGCAGTAAGTCCAGCCAGTCAGTCCACAAAATCGAAGTTTTCTAAACTTCCTCTTAGAAATACTTCCCTACAGCAGCTCACCTCAGCTTCGTCATCTGCAAGTCTTAGAAACTGATAGGTTCTAATCTGTGATGAGTCTTTGGTGAGACAGTTGAGCTCGGAACCGCCGCCATGACTTCGCGGGGGCGTCCACTGGAGACGGGAAATAGGCTGATGTTCCACCAGGGTCAGGATCGGTTTCTCAGCTAATCTGATATCCCAGAGAAAAAGATGGTTTTCAAAATAGGAACAGAATCTATTGTTATTAGAGGGATCAATTTGTATACCGTAGACAGCCTTAGTAGTAAAGATTGCGTGTGGTCGGGCGCCGGCACCCACGCGGAGATCCAACATCTACAATGAAACATCAATAGAAATAAAAGAAAACAAGATCTACCATAGAAAGACATTTAAATTTCACTTAGCGGTAGTAGGGTATGAACATAAAAATAATTCCCGTGCAGTAAAGATTTTTCCGGAATCTTGAAACTTTCTTTGTCCTATAACTTCCATTACAGGAGTATAGAATCCAATCTTGTCTATGATTTTGACTGACTACGGGAACTCCAAACTGCACCCAGGTCTAATTCACCGCCATAGTTATCAGACAGTTAATTGTAAATAACAATAAATTAACGCCCATCAAATTGTTTCTGTGACAGTATAAGCTTCTGTAGAAAACGCAAATTCTGCCTATATGAAACGAACTAACTAACGGTTAATAAGTAATACCGAGGTCTGATAAAGAAACTAAAATATTTTAGATTGGATTTGAAGTTTTAAATTCTAAATCGGTCAATATTCCCTGACATAGGGCTACAGAAAGAACACACTAACCTTAATATACTTCTGATTAAGACCACACACAAGGGTATCAGCTTTCAACCAGTCACATGAAAGGGCTGATTCACCAGCACCAGTTTCATAGATCACATGGCCTGGCTCAGATCTTCCGCGCGACCCAACATCCCAGATAGCCAGCCCATGCTCTGCCCGATGGCGATCTAGACAAATTGCCAAATGGTTCGGCTGGTTGGGAGACCAGGCCAAGTGATGACACTGACGACTGTGGCGTGGCGTATAGCTTTTCCCGAGAAATCCCTAAAATGAGAAAAAGTATCCATAACCAGCTAAACTATATACTACTTACCAAACTACTAAAAATATAAAAGCAAAGAAACGGCACAGCCTCATAAAACAGAAAAGGGACTATAATTGTATGTACAACCAAGAGTACATAATATATAAGAGTGTGACAGCAGGCAAGCTCTCTCTTATCAGCTGTAGGTACATGCTATGTTCGCTAACGGCTGACCCCCCACAAATGTGTATGTGCTCTTCAAAGAAATTCGCACGCTATCTTTATGTGTTAAAGCTCGAAAACACAACTAATCAGTTGGTTCAATGTGCGTCTGCTTCGAACACTAACACGTTCGTAATGTAGGTACAGAATGTAACAGTAACTAACATGTTCGTAACAGAATGTACCTACAGCTGATAACAGAGAGCTTGCCTGCTGTCACACTCTTATGTATTATGCACTCTTGGTACAACATAAACATTTACATAGTTCCATATTACGTATATACACACAAATTGAAAAACGTTCTTTGCAGTAGCATAAAATGCCATTTGACAGGTTAACGCGGTTAGGAATCAATCTGGGAGGGTGTCCAAGCTTCCCCGACCCAGACAAGGTACAAGCCCTTCCGCCGTCGGGGACAAGAGGTAGCGAAAAATGGGCAAGGGTTAAAAAATGGAAGGAAACAAATTTATTAAACACTAAAATTTTAAAAAATTCCCGGCTTTGCCGAAATTTATTTTTTAGCTAAAATTTTTAAATCGGTTGAAATTTTGAAATGTTTTCAAAAATTGAAAATTTTCAAGAAAATTTTTAAAAATCTCAAATTTTGACAAAATTGGCGTTAATTTTTTGAACAATTTCACTAATTTATTCTTGAGGTGTAAGCCCACCTTGAAAATGTCATTTCAAGGTACAAGCCCCCTCAAAATTTTCTGCGGACAAGCCCCCCGCCCAGGACCCGGCCCTATGTTAATGTATTATATGAGTCAACAGAGCAGCCTTTAAACCGTTAAAAGACTTGCTTTAAGCGTGAGTTTCCTTTTGGACACAGCAATTTTGAACCACTACTAAACATTCAGTAGGGATGGGCACTGGAAAAAACTACCTGAAACAACGGCTTTTTCTTTTTTCCGTAGCCTTCGGAAATAATCTACGTTTTTCGATAAGTTGGAAAATTTTTGAAAAATTAGCGGAAAAATTGGAAATCCTTAAAATTTTCCAAAACGGTCTGGATTCATAGCATAACTCAACTCGTAAAACATTTAAAAACTTACACCGGATTGCACCAATGAAGGTTAGCTCGGTGTTAAGCTAACCTCAAGGTTAACTCGGAGTTAACCTGTTAATACTCAGTTAATATGTTGCACCAAATCAGGTTAAGTTAACCTCGAGATTAACTCCGAACTAACTTAGTCTTCAGCTGGCCAAAACTTAACCCTGATACCTATCTATCAGGATTAACTGAGTATAAATTACCGTCACTTGTACCCTTTATTTTTGGAAATGGACGTGATGGACTGTTCAATTAGTGATCCTAGAACACTTCAGTTATTTTGGACAAAATTTTTCGGAGTATTATTATAAATTGAGCTCCTGTGATTTGATCCACTACTTCAATGATAGCCTTCAGCTCAGAGTTAACTCTAAGAAAGACTTAGCTCGGAGTTAACTTCGAGATTAACTTAATCTTCAGCTAATACTGAATGAGGATGATTGGACACAGTGAATAAGAAACCAATTCTGATTGGATAAATTTAACCCTGAGCTGAAGCTCAGAGTTTGGTATTCTTGACATGACCTAGAGTATTGCAACGGACTAACTTTTCCCCTAAGCTGAAGCTCAGCTAAAGAATAACTAACACGGTAGTTAACTCGGAATTAAGCTAACACCGAGTTAACTTAGTCCGATTTGGTGCAATCGGGCGTTAGATTCATTAACATTCATTTATTTTTGACAAAAAACAATTTGAAACTTTTGAGGATATCGGCAAAAAACCAGGGTCCCGAAAAATACCTGGACGTCAGTCACTTGATCCGATCCCTCTGGGCTGCCGCTAGTCAGAAGGACTCTACCATTAGCGTGGCCGACAGCAATTACGTGATCCCATTCTGGCTTAGGATTCCAGGCGACACATTTCACAAAGGCCAGCGTCGGATTGCTAGAGAGGCGTCGGGCAACAAAATCGGCAGACAGACGGATGATGCTGTCGGCTAAAAACTCTATAGTTCCTATAGTTTCCACAGAAAACTTTCTAAGTCACTGAAGTACTCACAGAACGATTGAATTAATTGTGCAATCTTGCTTCGCAGACCCTTTCGGGTTATAAAACGTATGAAACTGAGAAAAACAGGAAATGATCGAAAACTTGATAAAACGACTACCCCCTCATTTGTTTAAAATTCAGTAGTTGAGGGTAGCATCTATCTTGCAGAACATGCAGAAAAAGCTGAGAGCGAAATGTGGCGGTTGTTACACTATTTGCCTTTAACACTAGGAGCTTGAAAGTTACTGACTCAGTAAGCAAAAAGTTGCTCACGTACATACAAATTTAACAGCTTGTTATACCCAAAGAACCAACAGGGCGTACAAAACTCATAGGGACAACAGTATTTCTGAATGACGTCATTTATAATAGTTGCCGTTAATACGAAAAATGGGGGCAGCATGATGGCAGGCCTAGTTCCTAATTTTCAAAAACCGGGCTGAGGACCGACAACCGAAAATAATTTGAGACGTGTGCCACGCCACGGGAAAGGCTCTTCGCAGGACCCCGAATAACTCTATTCGTAAGTTGCTTTGCTATCAAATACAAACTGAAGATAGCTGGTATTCGTTTCTTCTGGTATGCTACGCATTTGTGAATGATACGTACTTTCAGCTGAAAACTCCTTATCGGCTTTATCAAGAACTTCATAAATAGACAAGTCTGTTCCAAGAGTCAGAAATCTGCGAGCCTGAGATGGACACCAAACAATATCTGGACGACTCATGTGGGAAGCTGCAAGCGTTCTAAACTAAAAATCTAAATATAAGTCAAGTCAACAATAATGCAGGTCATAGGTACAACTAAATTTAGAAAGGCTTCAGTGTTTTTTCGCTTTGTATAAATAACTTTCCCTCACTCAAATCCAACATCCCACAGGACAAATCACATTGGTTAGAAATAGATTTTAGAATTGATAGAGAGCCAGACTGCCCGTCTCGCACGGTACCTCAGAATGCACCACCAAAAGAGGCCACATTTTGTGCTCTCTGTCCTCAACAATTTTTCATAGCCAAGTTGAAATTAGTTATTTCAAGAAAAGATACGACTAAGATAAAATGCAGTCATTTTCCAAGTTTATTTAGGTTTATAAATACTTTCCTATTAATGCACGTCATATTTACCTCACTCAATGCAAAATGAAACTATACGTTCAGGTGACACCGACGCAGTGAGTTCTCATATTTTATAAGAATCATCAAAAAGAAAAATTTTATTGAAAGATTGCGTCAGTTTTATGAGATTAATCTCCGTTTGGTGCAGCTGAACGTCGCCAAACGGTGATAAGATCTGAACTGGAGAAGGAGTGATTTGAATGAACATTGCAAATTTTCAATTTTTCAAAACATTTTCAAAACAAACAAATTGGTTGCTTCCATCTCGAAATACAAACACCCAAGCCCCTAACCATCCCCACAAAACGGTAGATTTCACCAAACTGGTTGTCTGCTTACTGAACACTCACCACCCTAAAAGTGATCCATAAGCCATGGCATATGGATTCTGCGATTAACCGGGAGGGTCTTGTAAGTAGTGTTTTAGAACGGCCGGGTGGAAACGGCCGGCGGCCCGCCGCCGAAAAATGACACCGGCCGGCCGCGGGCCAACGGCCGGCCGGCCGCCCGTTGGCCGTTCTTGGCCGGCGGCCACCGGCCGGCCGGCCGCCGGCTGGCCGGCGGCTAGCAACACATATTTTTCAGTGTCTGAGCCAGAAAATTTCAAAATATTTAAATTATGCCTTACAAAGACAATGGATGCAATTTTTACCTTGTCTATTTGGATAAAATTCACCTTCAGTCTTGAATTTGTTTTGTAAATATTTTTTGCTCTGTTCAAATTGCAGTGTTAACTACAAATATTTGTGATAGGCCGTCGGCCAGCCGCCGGCCAAAGGCCAGCCGGCGGCTGAACGGCCGAACGGCCAACGGCCGGCCGCCGGCCGGACGGCCAGACGCTCAGCCGGGCCGGCCGCCGGCCCAAAAGCCGCCGGTTGCCAGGCCGTTCTAAAACACTACTTGTAAGTTTCGAATGCAAGGACGCCATAATGAAATCGGGCAGTACGGTATCCAGCCAAAGAAAAGTATCTGAGGCCGGGCCTTGACAGCTGCTTCTTGCTTCGTCAGCCAGGACCCAAGCGCGAACTGTGACTGTCACGAATGGGAGTTCGGATTATGTAGTCAAGCACCGGAGTACATAGTTCATAGGTATCTCGCACGCTTGCTGGCTGAGGTCCAGTCAGACAACAGACAACTCTTACATATCCAATTATCCCCCTTTTCCCTGATTGGGATTATCTCCATTGTAATATGTATTGTGGCTGGGTTACTGACGCCTTCCTTTTAATTCGTTTGAACCACCCTCAATCATTCATTCTTACACACGAGGGAAGAGATAAAATTTTGTGCCTGAGTCACGTGTTGTTTCCAGTGTTCAAGGGTAGGTGACCGCACCCACATTACCTTTTTGGAAGTCTAATAAGGATAGATATAGTTAGAAGGTGTATTAATGTACCAATGCTACAGTTCCCCCACCAAGCTGTGTATTACAGGCTCGCAGTTAACGCTAGGTACAGCGAAGAATAGAGAATATGCGGCTGGCTGTGCTGAAGAACTGAAGCCTAAAATTCAACTAGAGATTACCTCCCAGGAAGCAAGGACAATAAGATAGGCTCAAACAGGACATATTCAGATAGTCTCCCCGCTACTGTTTGATGTGCGTTGAACAAATCAACAATATGGATGCTTGGGCTTGGCCCAGTCAGAGAATCTCCCTTGCTGTCTGTGTAAAACATGCTCGGGCTGTTATGGTTTCGTCCTACTATTCTGCACAAAAATGTGGACGACAATCCTTCGATTAAATTTCCTACATTCGACGCCGGCAACTCTGTTTGAAGCCGGGTTACTGACATTGAATGTACCCTAGGGGCCTCACGACAGGTCACTGCTAACAAACTGGAAGTGATACTTAGTTACTTGCACACTCACCGAATAGGAAAGCCACGCCAACCCACTCATAATTTGGGGAGCACCCACATTTATACCACAGTTACGCATTAAAGGGTTCTTTATTGTTAATATAATTATAAAAATGAAATCTATCAACTCGATCTTTTGTTGCTTAGAACATAGCGTAAGCAAAGAAAGCTATTTACTTCGGCATTCTTATACTGATTTATTCATATTAAGATTTAATTAAATATCTACAGGGTCATTTACAGAAAGGTTACAAGAATTGAACATGATCAGCAGAACTAAAATTTTTAAGACAGAGACTGAAACAAATTCAGGTTCAACCAACAACCAGTAACATTTTACAATCAAAATACTAAATAAAGCATTACGAACGAAGGATGTAAAAAGCAACGCTGAGATTGG
Source organism: Trissonchulus latispiculum (assembly GCA_030248195.1). NCBI lineage: Eukaryota > Metazoa > Nematoda > Enoplea > Enoplida > Ironidae > Trissonchulus > Trissonchulus latispiculum. Next base: position 25,606 of record JASAND010011388.1, read on the forward strand.
ATAACACATGAACGGCAACAGACATGTAGTATCTGTCCACCCTTCAACTGGCATTTTTTTAGTGCCCCCCCCACTTTCGCGCCCTCTCCTTTTCGGCAAGCCCCCGCCAACTTTTTTTGGGGTCGCCCAAAAGTGTCGAAAAGTTGAGTTTTTGAGGTAAAATTTTCAAAACTTTTCTCAATTTTTAACCAATTTACGGACTTATAAATTAATTATCTGAAAAACAGCGATTTTTGCGTTTTTACTTTCAAAATGCTAATTTTACGCTAAAAATTTAGGTATACTTATACCTTAGGCTCGCCCCTCCCCACTTTTCAGAAGCCCCTCCTCACTCCCCCCCCCCCAATTTCAAAACTCTAAAAAATACCAGTTCAATCCGGACATTCTCAATGCAAAAAATTGGTATATATCAGAATTTAACAGTTTCCAGCAAAGCAATGGTAGAATTGTCTGCGAGCACGAAAGATTGGGTGTAAGATAGAACAGTCACAGTTTATTCATGTTTAGTGATCTTCATAATCACATTCTGCTCGACCGCAACACAGGATAGCATAGACATTATCAGAAACGTTGCCAGGACTAAATGTGTCACACGGAATCCAGTTCCAAGACCATGAAGAAATAGGACAGCGATCATAAAGAAAAGACGGACAATCTCCCATACAGGTCCGTAAGATCTGAAACAGAAATCGTGATCGTTCAATTCAATTCAATTCAATTCAATTCAATTAAACAAACAGTTAGCAAACTCAACAAACAAGTGCAACATTACTGCACTGCACGCCTAACATCAAACAGTGCCTCACAGAGAGCCCTCTTAAAAGAGGGCAGTGAAACTGAGTCGACCACACCTGCAATGAGAGCATTCCAATCCATTATCACGCGATTGCATTGCATAGCGATAGCAATTCATTATTGAAATAAATTTTTGACAACGGTCAGGTTATTTTTCGGAACTCTAAGTTTAAACATAATATGGCCTCGAGTAGTTCTCGAGGAAATGCTACTTTGAAAAATAAAGAGTTCATCAAAATTGATGTTCAGAAACTGACGGATAACAATTACAAAAAGCATGTCAATAAGGAATGTAAAATAAACAAACAACAACAACCGATGAACTAACTTTCCATCAAACAAGTTTCCAAATGATTGGAGCGAAACGACAATGAACAAAGCCAACAGCGTTATTCCTGTCACAGACAGATTCTGCAAAAATTACAAAAATAAAGCTAAAATCAAAACAGTGCAGCATGAACGATTCAACATGTGTGCATCAATCCATGTTTCTCTGGTTTTACACAATAAAAGACCACAACAAGTTTTACACAATAAAAGACCACATCACAAGAAGTCTCGATTCTCCCTCCCAAAACATTTCTGCTAATTTCCCGAAACAAAATCATGGCGTTTTTTAACATAAGATGACGGATAACATTCATTTTCCAAAACTGCATACAAATGCATTAAGCATTGGTCTGAACATGCAAAACCTCCTACAAAATAAATAAAAGTAGAGATGCAACGGGGCCGCTACTACCGGGGCCGGGTTTTGCCAGCCTGAACGGATTTTACGGGCCTGAAAATTGGGGGTCAAAATCGAAAATTTTCAAAAAATTTTAAATTTTGCAATAATTTCTGATAAACAAAAGTAATATTTACTATCGTTGTTTTCATTCAAATCGGTGGGTAAACAACAGATTTATAACAGTTTTTGACTGTCGACATTTCAAAATTTTGAATTTTCCTGTCACCGAACGGGATATTATTGCAAAAAATGCAAACTAAACACATATGCATGTATACCAACCCCAAATCAGTAACTTAAAAGTAGCTAAAAATGGGGGTTCTGGGCCAGCTACCGATTATGTGTTAAAGATAGGTGATCTTTAACACATAAGCCTCACATTTCATTCAAATTATTTTTGAAGTAATATTGACTGATATTATTAGCAACCGCATCACATCATTATTTGTTTCGTTCCTTAGACAGTTTACAGTTTTCTTTCGTATAGTTATCAATGCAGTGGAAAAAATATTATTAAGATACATTTGCCAACTTACAAGTTCCTAGTTTCCAAATCATTTCAATGGTTTGATTTTACGTCAGAAGACTTTTAACTCAATGGGTCAATTAGTATCCAATTTGCTTAATAGTCTTTAAGAAATACCATCTGATTTATGATGCTTTCTAGATAAAAGTCTAATGAAATATTGCTGAAACTAGCTTGCAGAAATGTTCATCTAAGCTATAAGTGTAGTTATTCCTGTAAAGGACTGAAAGCTGTATTTACTTAATCTGAGTAAAAATGAGTAAAAACTGAGTTAAGCAATCAAACATCTGAATATTTTTATGTCTGCTAATTTGTAACATAGCTCTCATACAGATATAACGTAATTTTGGAATGCAGCTACATTTTCCTTTCTTATTTTATGTTAATATGCAAACATGAGTAATGAAATGGAGAAGAAAGATTGAATACAACATGTTTCCCAGTTTTATATCATATTTTCAATTATGTAATGAAATTTTGGGGAGTAAATCTTTTTTTTGGGAACATTGAAATCTAAGAGAGAACCTTACACCGTTTCGGCCCCCGCCACAGGGCCTCATGAGAGGGCTAGGCAACCGTTACGGTTTTTTCTTTTTTTTATTTTTTCAACACACAACATAAGTTACATACATCAGATACAAGACTAAAAGCATCACATTTATTAGTTAAGCCAACAATGAAAAATTTTCCGTTATGAAACAGTCTAATAGTACCTCCTTTCATTTTCCAAATAATTCCACTGAAAATTTCTAGTTCTAAACATGCACTAGTGTAGACTTTTCTTAATTTTTCGTACAGAGCTTCCAGGTCCACTTCATATCCCAGATGATGAGATACAACCAAATTGCAAACAGTTTGTTCCTTCACCACTAGTTTCAACATTTTACTCAAGTCAGTGATGCAAGCATTAGCATCTTCTTCAGATTTAGCTCCCAGACATAGGAAGCTTCCTGTTGAAAACAGCAAAAATGTGCAAGGTTTCAGAGTAAGGATGGCACCACTAAATCGACTAGGATTATAAGCTGCACCCGGAATCGTAAGTAAGTCAATCTTTGAGTCAAATTTACCTTTCAATACCAAATTGACAATCTTCATAACCTCTGCGCTGACAAGTCTGCAAAGAGGGGTAATGCTTATAAATTCGTAATCTATCAACAAACTGTTTCACTATAGAATCATTCTTTTCGCTCCTTTTTCTCAAATAGTCTATAATTTCATCAAAACTCCAACCTCCCAGTCTTTTTATTAAAAAATAAATACAATATTCACCACATACAATAGTATCAAAGTCCTGCAGACTGTAGTAATTAAATTTGTCAATTTTATACGCTTCTTTACATTCTTCTATAGGATCCAATCCATAGCTATCAAAATACTCCGTATAGTGATCAAAATACATTGCAATCCAGTGCCGTCCTGGGGCTACTGCGGGATCGGTGTTGAGAACCAAGCATGCAGGTCTATTTTTCACAACAGGCAATTGATCACTCGGGAATACCCCCAGAAAGCATCTTTGTACCAAAGGATCCCTTTTTAAAGTTTCAGCAATCTCTAGACTATTCATATTGCGTAGTCAAAGAATGGAGTCCGATTTTGATCGATGTAGATTAAGTTATCAAATTCTCCATATATGATTATTTCCACACCCTGTGGGTTTGAGGTGAGCGGCTCCTTGAGCTGCATATATAAAGATAGGTCACCTTCTCTAATTAACTCCATTGCTATCCCATCCACACTATCTGCCGTTAAATCAAATACAAAGACTGTGTATCCTTTTTTATAGTCATCATAGGAAATATCGACCCCTCTATCACTTTTAGCTAAATTGATCCCTTCAAACAGATACATGTAAGGTATAGTGTA
>JASAND010011391.1:0-18904 GCA_030248195.1 Trissonchulus latispiculum
ATTTAACCAATTTCATTACAGATTCTGTTAACATTCCTGAAGGAGAGGCTGAATAAACATTAAATTGTGCTTTATATTAACTCAGAGAGCTGGAAACCATTGTTTTTAAAGCAAACTGAAACTGAAACTGAAACTCCGACTGAAACTAAAACTGAAACTGAAATTACTTTACGTTGCCGACTGAAACATAAACTGAAACTGAAACTATTTTGGTCCGCCGACTGAAACTGAAACTGAAATTATTTCGAACCACCGACTGAAACTGAAACTGAAACTGAAACTAAAATCGACTACTGAAACAACACTACTAGAAAGTGGCTAAAAAGTGTTCAAAAGATAGAAGCAACAGAATTGCAAACGTCAAGGCAACATCCAAACGTGAATGCACAGTGTGACGTAGCTTGCCTTTTTGTCTGTTATGTTCTTTGCTTATCAAATGAAGCTTTCTGTACTAACCAGCACATCATTATTGCACCGTACGTACATAGCTGTCTATGTGCTTCAATGTTAGTCTTCTAAAATAAAATGACCTTGTCATGAACAAAAAACTTTGCCTAGAAAAGTAAATATTTGAACCCCGAAATGGTGAAACTTGAGGATAACTTTGGACTCCATTTTCTATAGTTTCCTTTACCAGAACAGCCCACCTACATCTGAACAGGTTTCACTTTAGAAACAGAAAAGGAACAGAAAAAGCAAGAATATGGTCTAAATATTCAGAGTTGAATCGAGCTCGGGCCCGACCAGCCTTTTATCCTGTGTTCCGAAGTTTCGATAATTTTTATTTTCGATTTAGTTTAAAGTACAGTTTACATTTATAAATATGAAATACGATCGTAGTAATTCCACTTAATAAAACATATAGTCCAAATAGCCCTTAAGTTGTACATTTTCTACCTACGTAAGAAGAGTGGGGAAAATCAATGACAGATACGACATTTGATTCTATTACAATCAATGTCTGTTTATTAACATCTTAATCAAAACCTCATGTTTCAATAAAATTTTGAGAAAAACCTTCGCACATCTTAGTATGTAAGTCTTTGCCAGTTTGGACTCTGGGTTCATGTCCTAAAATTACCAGACAATTACTGGCAGTCATGCCTTCAAATCCCGGGAGTCTGTAAACTTTTTTCATTTTTCCTTTTCTTCCAAATTTTGCTCGCAGTAAGAAAAACAGATGTCTATATAAGTAAGAAGTTTATGGAGGGGAAGAAAAAGCGGCGGATCCCAGAGGCGTATTGATTCAGTGAGCCATTTAGGAGAGAGGGAGTAGACAGAAAAGTGTCATCATTTATGCACCAAGTATTTGTTCACTGACTTAGAGTCTTTTTGGTAGAGACTAGGGAAACAAGAGCGCCAATTTCCAGCCTACTATTTAACTTCTTCTACTCTTCTACTTCTTCTTCTTCTTCTGCTTCTGCTTCTGCTGCTTCTTAGGTACCTAACAACCTGGCTTTCTGACGGTTGTCTACAACCAATTAGTCCTACACTTAGGCCACTAACTCCATTATAATAAGCATACACTCTTTGCTCGAGAGATTTCTTCAAAATGGAACTTGTACATAGACTGAAATCTGCAGTATAGTAAACGGATATTTTTGTGGATAGTTGAAAATATTGTTATCTTAATGGAGCTCAGTTAATCTGTAGTTGCTCCATATTCCAATTCAATTTTAAATTCAAAGTTGAAAAGAAGGCAATACAAAATTGATTTTAGTTTTTGAGTCTTTGCTGTTGCTGCGTTTATCCCCCTAACAAACTAGGGATGGTCGCGACTCGACTCGCGAATATTTATTACAGCATGCCGCGCTTTCTTGCTGCGGTTACCACGTCGTGAATCGCGGCTTTTACCACTCGTTTGTTAAAGTACAAATTTTTCCTGAAAACTTGTTATATTCACTAACACAGCGATTGCTGTAGCGTCTTTGCAAGTAATATTTTATGCACACTTTTTGATACTAAAGTCTGACCAAAAAATGTAGAAAGCGAAATTGTTTGCTTTATATCTCGTAAACGCTTCAAGATTTACCGTCATAAATTATATATTTCATCGGAATGATGAGTTTTATTTTTTTTCTTCGTGAAAAAAGTTTTTTGAAATTTCGAATCTCGGTGCCGCTTTTATATGTCCAGAAGGATTGGTAAATCTACCACGATTTTTTTCAGGAAATTTTTCCTTATTCGAATGTTCTACACACCAAATTTTCAGCTTGTTTGGTTGAAAATTGCGTGAGTTATTCCATTTTTTAGATTTTCAAAACTTTGATCTCTTTGCCACGTTTTTCGACTTTGACTGGTTGTTGTTTCACCGTCTCGCTCAACGAAAAAATTTTTTGATTGGATTTTCATGACCGCCTGCGTACGCTTGATTCGATATACGTGGTATTTCAAAATTTGAAAGTCGATTTTCGAAAAATACGTCACTTTTTGACCCAAAATTTGCGAAAGGAATCCACCAAAAGTGAATAAACATAACATAATCATAAAGTTCGAGCTGAATCCAACGATATAAAGTTCGTGGGCTACGACTTTGGTTGCGCCAGCAATGAATTTTTAAACATTTCCCTTATTTCAGGCTGGTTTTGCTAGTTTACGCTGGTTCAGGTAAATCTAGGCGGCAACATCAAAGGAAGCCAAAAACCAGCTTGAAATAAGGGAAATGTTTAAAAATTCATTGCTGGCGCAATATAAGTCGTAGCCACGAAAACTTTATATCGTTGGATTCAGCTCATAATGAGCTTTATGATTATGTTATTTTTATTCACTTTTGGTGGATTCGCTTTGCCGAAATTTTGGGTCAAAAAGTGGTATTTTTCGAAAAAATCGACTTTCAAATTTTGAAATACCACGTATATCAGATGAAAGCGGACACCCAGGCGGTCCTGAAAATCCAATCAAAAAATTTTTTTCGTTGAGCGAGTGGCGAGTAACAACCAGTCAAAGTCGAAAAAGCGGCAAAGATCAAAGGATTTTGAAAATCTAAAAAATGGAGTAACTCACGCAATTTTCAACCAAACAAGCTGAAATTTGGTGTGTAGGACATTCGGACAAGGGGAAAATTTTCCTGAAAAAATCGTGGTTGTAGCATTTACCAATCCTTCTGGACATATAAAAGCGGCACCCTTTGAAATCGCACGGGAAATTTCAAAAAAAATTTTTCACGAGAAGAAAGATCTCATCATTCCGGTTCAGAAAATATATAATTTATGGCAGTTATCTTGAAGCGTTTACGAGATATAAAGCAAACAATTTCGCTTTCTACATTTTTTGGTCAGACTTTAGATTACAATTGAAATTAAGATTTATTAATTGATAAAGATTAATTGATTTTTAATTTAATTGTAACCTTAATTCTTTCTCGCATTAATTGTTACAGAGGGCAAATGTTGTTATTTTGGATTCACCTCTGCTGTTTATTTCCCCGCGGCTTTGTGGCAACTGACTACGCTTCCAGTGAGGAATTCATCATCACTGCCATCGAAGAACCACCCACATCCAAGCGAGATCTGTTCTATGATTTCGGCAACGATCTGCCACAAGAGCAGCTAGTTAGTGCAGAGAAGCGGCTGGAAAAGCAGAGATGCAAATCTGACATTGAAATCATGGACGCCCTGTTTTCCAACTCCAGCTCCTACAATAGACACAAAGTGCCCGGTGGGATTCTAGGCACTACTGTTAAGGTTTGTGCAAAGCTTGCTTACAGTAAAAGTCATTACTCAATGTCAGGGCAAAAGCTGTTAATTGTAGAAAACGACTAAGCTCGACTCGAGGTTTGTTTCATAGAACTATACGTAATGGTCTTGAATACATCAATCTTCAAAGGAGCGATCTAGAAAATAGACATCATTCCGAATTGTTAGGGTAAGTTACGATCCTGAAATTTTTGTAAAATTTCAATCCTGTACTCCTTTTCTAGTCTTATCTCAAATGAGGAATGAGATTCAACAACGTTTGTTTGGCTCCTGGCTAGTCCCCTACTCTATATGGAAGGGATGCTTTGCTTTGGCACCTTTATTTTGCTCAGAGCACCGATGTGCAAGGCAATAATGAGAGAAACCGAATGTACTAGCTTGACTTGAAGTGAATCTGGATAATTCGTCGTCTGCTAAGCCAGATCGGTGGGTACAACTTGGGCCCGGAGTAGATGTGAAGTCATTCAATCAAAATCTGAGAGTAAACTGTTAGTCGTAAGAGTTTATTATTAGGTCATGTACATTTTATTTAAATTTATTCCTTAGATTTATGTTATGATTTAGTATGTTTTTCTTTGTTTTAGGTAGAAGTTTGGGTTCAAGATATCACGACCATCTCAGACATAACTTCTGACTTCAAAGTTGACATCTACATCACGGAACTTTGGCACGACGGAGGACTCTATTTTCAGGACATGAATCCGTGTAAAACTAATTTGTCTCTCAACAATGACGTTCTGACCAAACTTTGGCGCCCAAACTCCTGCTTTATTAACAGTAAAACAGCCTACATTCACGAGTCTCCCTATCCCAACATCTTTCTAATGATATATCCAAACGGAACCGTTTGGACCAACTACCGGTTACAGCTAACAGGTTAGATATCAGAAGTAGGTATAGGATAAAATAATAAAGGCTCTTTCAGTTTAATTTATTCATGAATCGAACCGAGGCTACACTACAGTGATTTTTGTCTCGCAGCGTGTTCTGTTGAAAGGTAACCTCATGTCCCTGTGTTCTTGCGAAGAAAATTAAAATGTCTCTTAAAAAATTAAAAGCAATTCACTTTTGTTGGCCATTATTTCATGGTAGCAATGTATTATGTAGGTAAATTAAAAACTGGAAAATATAATAATGCTGAAAATTTGTAAATCTGACGAAACTCTACAACCCAGATATATGTCATCTTTCTTGTTGTTCAATTTTAGGCCCATGCGAAATGGATTTGACTTCATTTCCATTCGATATCGTTTCCTGTAAGCTGACCTTTGAAAGCTTCAACTACAATACTGCGGAGGTGAAAATGCGATGGCAAAAGGTCAATCCAGTTTTGACCTTGAGACCAAAAATGGAACTGGCTGACTACGCCTTAGTGGATATTTTTGCCTACAGAAATGAAGTGGTAAGTTTTCCAAAAGTCAATGTTGCTAAGTGCTCACCGCAATAATCATACAAAGAAGTACGTACATATCTTTCAAAAATAATTTCTATTTTTTCCACGATTTTCAAGACTAAAATCTGTCTAGTATATATTATGCCGCTTTCATTTCACACAAGGGGAGTGCCAACAAAAGACATAATTTTTTAACCTAACCTAATATCTGCTAGAAGACCGACAGCCGAACGAAACAGGTCGTGTGCAAAAAAATTCCCAAATAAAATGTAAACAACAAATTCAAATAATTCAATTTAATTAAGCCAACAATTAGCAAACTTAACAAACAAGTAGTATGTAAACAATTAGCTAATCAACAACCTTTTCCTGCATTACTTTTAGATGTATCCAGCCGGATATTGGGACGAACTAACGATGGAATTTTTGTTCAAACGTCGTTACGGGTGGTACATTTTGCAGGCCTACGTTCCGACCTACCTTACAATCTTTATTTCCTGGATATCGTTTGCCTTGGGCAGCAAAGCTGTTCCAGCCAGGACTATGCTGGGAGTGAATTCGCTGGTAGCAATGACCTTCCAATTTGGCAACATCATTCGAAATCTACCACGTGTTAGCTACGTTAAAGGTAACTAAAGCAAAGCAAAGCACCGCACCGCATGTGCAGGCGCAGGCAGGTAGGTACACACTGTAGAGAATAAGTAGGAACGATTGAAATCCAAAGTTAGCTGCGCAGACAGTAAGTTAATTAGTTAGTTTACTTTAAGGTCCTGGTTTCCTTTCGGGTATTTTTGAGTCATACGGTTTTAATCCTTTACGTAAATGGTTAAAACTTACAAAATAACCTATTTCCGTGCTCTTTAACATTCTGAGACCAGTCCCGTATTTTTTGGTTGTGACTTAGCATTAATAGGTCGGAGGCCCCTCTCATGCTGCCTCTCCGTAGACCGCAAGCGGACAAGAGACGGAGAGACGAAGGTCAAGGATAGAAAACATGACCCCCAAGCCAAGCTGGCGTACGGTTATTTCGGACACGCACACACCCAGGGCAACACGCGCCATCTGCTGGCACGTATTGCCCCCCGCATGCCAATAGTGCCTAGGATGGCTGAAATCTCTTAAAGCCTGCTTGGAAGGCTGCGGGCAAAAGGAGGCTGCAGAAGAGGGTCGTTTGGGAAAGTCCCGTATTTTTAGGCCAAAAGATAAGAAAGTTTTGGTTTTTGGCTTTGGGCTCCCAGTAGGTAGACAAGACAGGGATCGGTTGTGATGGCTAGAAAGAGGAAACGAAAATGAACATTTTTGCTTTTACAACCTTTGAGCATCTCCAGTGGTTAAGTCAGTATAAGCAAAAAACTGTTTTGAGGGTCAAAAAATGGCCATTTTGAGGAAATCAGCTTTTTCAAAATTACTGCCACATGCTAAGGATAAAATTGGCTTACTTATGCTCAATCGATACAGCGTCCAAATGCCCCTTTTATGAATGCCTATTAGCCTGACGTTATTGCTTTAAGCTAGAGATTTGGCCGAAAAACCATATTGTCTAAACTACGATAATTTTGTTTCGAACATCGATTTCTCAAAACCTGCTCGACGGATCCAGAGATTTTTGGCAGAATCAAATTTCGTACTTCTGCGGAGGGACGTTTTTCTTGGTTTGGGCGAAAACGTATCGAGTAGCAAGAAAACTCAATGCGAAGTTACGAAATCTCGTGTTACCGTGCATTTGGCCGATTGTAAGATATGAGGGAGCTAGGGATTTTAACCACTGAGCTCAAGCCCCAATTTTACAAGTGGAACTGTGCGCAAGAACGCTGACCGGTGACTGCGGGTGGAGATATTTAGTCCAGGCGGCTCTCTACCACCGACTTGCCTCGCCAAGGGGGTAACTGATAATTTTTGGGGGACGCCAACGGGGCGCCAAACCAAACGGGGGAGCACGCACACAAAAATAGGCTCAGATATAAATCAGCTCCGGGCTATTCCCAGAGCTCTACCTAGCTAAGAAAAGAGATCAAACTAATTAAAGCTTAATAAAATCAATTAAATAAGTAAATAACAGACAACTGGCAGGTTTACTGGGACGACACAGGGCAAAGATAAGACAAGGAAGTCCGTCCGGCGATATCCAGACAAGACGGGCAAGTTACCGCGGGCTACCCGCACAATAACAGGAAAAGAGGCACAAAGGGGAACACAAACTAAGGAAAGGGGACCAGCAACAAAATGAACAGCACAGGAATGCAGTAAAAATAGGGAGGGGGAAGTTAACTAGCCAAGTTAGACCCCGGGGGAGGGAAAGAGGAAACGGGGCAACCCCGCTAGTTAGGTGGGACAGGAAAAGGGGAAAGGTTAGGAGTCAATTGAAAGATAAGTAAAAAGAGGGGGGTTAGAGCAAAAGAAGGGATTAGGAATTAGGTTAGAAAGGGTTTGCAAAAGGAAAAAGGAAAAATAGAAACGTACGCTTTTAGGTGTAGACGGCAAACAGGGTGGGGGCCCCAATCTCGAAAACCAACCTCTCTCTGACTTGAAAAACTCCCAACTGACGAAAAGGTGATGTAATCATTCAAGGAGAATTTTGTCATGCGTTGGGAACGGGAGGGTCTATCTTCGCTAAGCCAACAAGGATTGGAAATACGTGCAATGTTAAGTTTACGCTCAGAATTAAGTAGTTTTAAATAATTTTCAAAAGATGAGCATAAAGTTAGCACTGCACAGTATTTTAGGGGGGATTTTACATACAAAATAATACATAATTATCGGACTTCCCAACAATTATAAAAATACAATATTTATGGGGAATTTGGGGGATTTTTGGGGGAGTTTTAGGAAAAACAGCGAAAGTGGGAATTAGGAAAGGACTTGGAAGGGGGGTGATAACGGGTACGTTATTACCCACATTACACGATTTTCTCTACCGCTAAGACCTGCTGAGCCAAATCCAAAAAACATCCCTCGGCCCATATGTCCTTCATATAATGGCACAAAAAGAACTTTTGGCTGATTCTACAGTTTTGAGAAATCGATGTTCAAAAATTTTTGGTCTATATTCATCTTGTTAGATGTCAGCATGTCAGAAAATTTCTTCTATTTTTTGCTAAGTTTTCCAGTTTCGTAAGCTCATGTGAATGTACATATAATAAGCTTTAAAACGATGTATAAAGCTCTTTCCAACTCCCAAAATTGCGAAAGTTGTAGCGTTTCAAAAAATCACCACAAAAGCACTGCACAAAAGGATACCACCACCTTAAGGTGCTGGTATCGTTTTGTGCAGTGCTTTTGTGGGTATTTTTTGAAACGCCATAACTTTCGCACTTTTGTGAGTTGGAAAGAGCTTGATACATCATTTTAAAGCTTATAATCTGTAGATTCTCATGAGAATACGAAACTAGTAAAAATCCGCAAAAATGGCTAAAATTTTCTCCCATACTGACATGTGACAGGCTGAATATAGACCAAAAATTTTTGAACATCGATTTCTCAAAACTGTGGAATCGGCCAAAAGTTTTTCTTGTGCCGTCCTATAAAGAACATGTGGGCCGAGGGACATTTTTTTGGATTTGGCTCAGCAGGTCTTAACGGTCAAGAAAATCTATTAAATGTGCTGTGACACGAAATTTCGCAACTTTGTATTCAGTCTTTTCGCAACTGGAGATGTTTTAGCTCAAACCAAGAAAAATGTCCCTCCGCAATAGTGCGAATTCTCATCCTGCCAAAAATCACGCGAATCCATTGGGTAGTTTTTGAGAAATCGATGTTCAAAACAAAATAATCGCAGTTTTGCCAAAATGGTTTTTCGGCCAAATCTCTAGCTTAGAGCAACAAACTCTGGCTAATAGGCATTGATAAAATGTGCAATGAGACTGTGTATCGATCGAGTATAAATAAACTAAAATTGTCCGAACTATTTGGTAGTAATTTTGAAAAAACTGATTTTCTCGAAAACGGCCATTTTTGGACCCCAAAAATAGTTTTTTGCTTATACTGACTTAACCACAAGAGATACCTCAAAAGTTGTAAAGGCAAAAATGTTCATTTTTGTGCCCTCTTTCCAGCCATACCAACCAATCTGGTGTCTCGACTATGTGCTGAGAGAATAATGGCAAAAACCAAAAATTTCTTATCTTTGCACCTAAAAATGCGGGACTGGTCCCAGAATGTTAAGGAGCACCGAAATAGTATATTTGGAAAGTTTCATCCACTTTCATAAAGAATTAAAGCCTATAGGGTCAAATTTACACAAAACGATACCAGCACCTTAAGTTCACCCTTTTGATTCACATGGATCTCAATTCCCAAACGTAGTACTCAGCTGTATGTTCAGAGTCTTAAGTATTCCTAATATAAACACATGGTTGTTTGCTGTAGTCATATTCGATTCGCAGTTGGATTGGTTTTGATTCCAATTTTTCATATATATGATAGAATCGTTTCTTTTTCAGCTATTGACGTCTGGATGCTCTCATGTATGACGTTCGTTTTCTGTTCCCTAATTGAGCTGGCCTGTGTCGGCTTTCTGACGCGCGACGATCAAGACCCAACCCCCATGGCAGCCCCTCCAGCCCCGGTCCGACGAATGCTGTCCAACAGCTACACCAAACCGGGTGGACCTCCGCCAACAATAATGGCAAAACCCACCAAAAGACGTCGGCATCGAAATCACCACTCCCTACCGCCTCCTACCTACGAATACCGGCCGCCCGGTTTGCCCGAGCATCCCCCGCCGAAAACGCCCTACCTAAACCAGAACGGGGTCTTGGCTTCCGAGTGCCCCTGCGCAGCGAAGAACGCAATCTTCCCAGCCGACAGCGAGTCGGATAAGCTCCTAGGACCAAAATCAGGAACTGCAAATCGTGGTGGTATTGCGCCATGGAAGGAACGATTGGCCGTTTGTATCGATAGAATCTCGGCGTTTGCATTTCCTACCCTATTTGTCCTGTTCAATATTGGCTACTGGTATTGGTATCTGGGTCCATCTGGGGATCAAGCAAATTTGTAAGAGCTACCCTGATCAAACTGAACGCCGACATGAAGGCTGATATTATGCAAATGAGTTTCGACTCTTACACAATTTACGTATACGACACACTTATTAAACGTTTTTGTAAAGTAAGGGCGATAAAGTTTCCCAGTAAAATGGCTATTCCTAAAGTCAGTGCCAAAAAATTAAGTGGAGTTGGGAAACTTCATCTAACCTTGCACCATCTTATTTACAGTTGGTTATTTCTTTGCTGCTCACGAGATAAGCCAGTAGACGTATGCAATATATTTGTTATTAATTTCGCGATCTTCTTAATTGTCCACCCTAAGCAGACTTACACAAAATTTAAGATAAATACATGATTTAATTTATATACACATAAAAACTGAATAAAATGCATCGAGGCAACACACTAAAATATTCTAACCCGCAAACATCTACAGTTTACTATCAGACTGTTCAAGTTTAGGCTTAGAAAACTGTTCAGTCAACTTCACAATTTCCATCAAAGCCCACTCCATGTTTCTTTTCAATTCCCCCAGATTAATCTCCTTCAGCGATGTATAGGCAGTCATTGTAAGAGTGATGTAATCCGGTTTAATCCGATAGAAACACCCATATCCGTTTTCGCACATCGGCAGCACACCGCCATAGGTATAACTGTAGCCCAGAAAACTTGTGGAAAGGACAAAATTCCCATCTCCCCCGGATTTTTTCCAGCTAGGATCCTGAAAAATCTCGGGTTCCGGCAGACCTCGCTCGGCCGCTATTCGCCTGAGACCTAGAAAATGGCGATCAAAACCCTGACCCTGCTGGCAGGCCCTCATCTCCCGATTGTGATGTTCGTGGGCCTTCTGGAATAGGGTCCACTTTTGCTGAGCCGGCACTGAAAGCAGCAAAGAAATGGATCACAGAAAAATTACAGCTGTGACAGCACAAAACTAATCTATTCTAGTCCGAATCACTTCATCGTGATCGGTCAGACCAAGAGTCTATAATACCAAGAGTGAGAAGCTTGGCCCTTCCTAATGGAAATGGCCTGCGAGATGCTCGGCACATTAAGGCCGAAATCTCGGGGGGGGTACCACTTACCATTGTTCAGCATGTGTTTATATGCGTTTGAACTAAAACGCATCTGATTGGCTAATCGCCTACCTTATGTCAAATTTACGTGTATAAGCGGACCCCCCCGACAGGGTTGGGAGTCTCGGTCTCGGTCTCGGTCTCGGTCTCGCCCAAAAGCCGAGACTTGGCCAGTCTCGGTCTCGGTCTCGGTCTCGGTCTCGCTCACCCAAAAGTCTCGGTCTCGGATCGAGACCGGAAATTTTTTGAAAATATCTAATTTTGGCGAAAATTTTAAATCAATGTTGTGAAAATTAACTAACGAGGTGCGGAAACCATATGTTTATGTGTTAAAGCCCCTAATACTAGATCTAAGCCTCAAAAAATGGTTGAAACTAATTTTAAGCTAAAAATTGCTAGTCTCGGTCTCGGTCTCGGTCTCGCCCAAAAGCCGAGACTTGGCCAGTCTCGGTCTCGGTCTCGGTCTCGGTACCTTGGTCTCGGTCTCGTTCTCGGTCTCGGTCTCGGTAAAATCTCGGTCTCGCCCAACCCTGCCCCCCGAGATCTCAGGGGGGGGGGGTTACCGCTTAGCGTTGTTAAGCGTGTGTTTATATGCAGTCGAACTGAAATGCACTGATGAGGACTATGGTAGCTAAGTAGCCAATCAAATACATTTCAGTTCAATCGCATATAAACACACGCTTAACAACGCTAAGCGGTACCCCCCCCCCCCCTGAGATCTCGGGGGGGGGGTCCGCTTATACACGTAAATTTGACATAAGGTAGGCTATTAGCCAATCAGATGCGTTTTAGTTCAAACGCATATAAACACATGCTGAACAATGGTAAGTGGTACCCCCCCGAGATTTCGGCCTTAATGTGCCGAGCATCTCGCAGGCCATTTCCATTAGGAAGAGCCAAGCTTCTCACTCTTGGTATTTTAGACTCTTGGTCAGACCAACCGCACCAGTACATAAAATCGACAAAAAGAAAAGAACCCTGACATCCTATTAAAATGCACAAAGGCACTGCGTCGAATGCCTGTATTAAAACTGATCCCTAAGTGGTCCCGACCTTAGATTCGACCTAAACAACTCAAATGCTTCGCGAAAATTGATGAGATGATGGTCTATTTGTCGAGGACTAACATAGTAACCGGAGGAATGCTTAATTTTGACTAAGTAACCAATTTTCTCTGAAATAACCAGCTTTGGACCGAGACTTCGCTTCTAAAATTAGCAGTTAAAATTAAAGTTTGGAAAGTTTCTTTAATATTTCATCAAAGCATGGGAGTTGTTATGCGCGAATTTACTCAAACTAATAGCATAATAAGTAAACACGAAAAATGCTTGAAACAAGACTTGAACATTGCATTTGCGTGCATTTGGATGCCGGTTCGCGTGAAAATAGTAATTTGCACAAGAACTTGCCATGCAAATTGCCATTTGTACGATTATTTAAGCGTCATACTCTTAGTTATTAGGATGGGGACATGATCTGCACGATAACAGCTGACCCCCTCCCACAAATTGGACCCCCAGTGACCTCCTCCCCACAAATGAGTACCTAGTACAGTTTTCCGTACGCATACTCGCTTGTATGTTTATATATGCGTTGAAGCCAAAAACATTCTATCAGCAGCTGGCCACATTCGAGCTTCAACAAATAAACATACAAGCGAGTGGCGCACAGAAAACTTTACTAGGTGGACAGATATTGTATATTTCCAGGGTAAGAAAATATTATTTTCACCACGATGCTTGTGAGAAGTATTGAGTTAAGCTTATTGCAAGAGTTCCACCATTTTCAATTTGCGTCACCAAAAAGAAATTCTGATCCGACACTGCCCCCACTATGTGAGATAAACGTGGGCCGGGTCATGTCCCACTAATGTCAGTTTCAGAGCCGGCTCTTGTCATAAGGCAGAGAAGTCTATAGATGACATCGAAAATGGGCTACAGTTCGGCTGACAAACCACCAGCTGACAACTTGCAGAACTGAAACGGAACAGCTTAACCGAAATCTCAATTAGTTAACCCCGAGTTTAATGAAGTCCCCCTTTTCACCTGGTGAACAGAGAGCTTTGGCAAAGGCCACCGCCTCAGCCGTACAGGATCGCATAGTCTCAGTTCGAGCATGGTAGAAGACACGAGTACTGGCCGTCTCATAGCACGGCCCTGGCTTAGCATGCAGTTTCAGGTAGGCCGCTTGCAGGGCCACTTGCACCACTGTATCACCGTAAAGGGAATACTTCTGCAAAAGAAAACAACATCGCATTTGGCTGCATTTGTAGGCTACAGCAGCGTTAAAGGACACAGAACAATACGTGTACGACTATCAATAAAATTAATCATAGAAACAAGAAGTTCGTAAAGAGAAAATCAAAAATTCGCGTTAAAACCGAAATATCCGTGTTCACTCAGCCTTCTTCAGTCGTTCCCTATTCCACTGATAAGCAAGCAGTGAACAGGATAGACTTCTTCGAATGCATCCCTCAACTGGTAAAAAGGCCAGCCCAAAAGATTACCACTGACTATCAGGGCATATGTTAGGCTTTTTTCGGGGAAGCCTCCTGGGGGGGGGGGGAGAAATTTTCGGGGGGGGGGACTTTTTTGCAAATATGAGTTAAACATTGGTATTTTTGGCGTATATTACACCTAGAAAGGCAAAAAGTTCTCAAAAATGCCAGGATTTATGCTAAAAATAGCCATTTTTACGAAAAAATCTCCGACGAAGCCGGAAAAGTTTTGAAAATTTGCCTATTTTTGGCAAAACATTTGGGCCCCCAAAAATCTCGGGGGGGGGCAAAAATCCGGTGGGGGGCGATTTCGGGGGGTAAGGCATTTTCGGAAAGGGAAGGTCAATTTCGGGAGGGGGCCGCCCCCCCCGGTAAAAAATACCCTGGACTGTAATCAATTCCTTATCAGTAGTGTTGTTGCCCAGCCGGTTTTGTAGCTAGGCCAGCCGATGAAAACCGGCCGGCCGGTAAATACCAGTTTTGCCCTACTTTTAGTGCACTTTACACACGTTTTAGATTAAAAATTTTAGAAATTGCTCTACACCATAGGAATACATACTTTGCACCAATCACTACCGAACCCGCGAAAATGCCACACACTGAATTCGCAGTGATCATATATTTGCTGAACCATGTTATTCGCTGTGTCAATGTCCTGTCGAATTTTCTCATCGACTACAAAGGGCAATTCTCTCAGTTGAGGCGACTCTGAACTTATCGGCATTCCTAAAACAAAAAGGGTCAACGGCCATCGACAAAGACTTAGAAAAAGTTTGGTTCTTAATACCATAGTTAGGTACATAGTTGAAAACAATTTACTGATTCGCAATCCTTTCAAAACAAGAAATTTTGCAGAGAGGTAAGCCCACAACTTTCTCCGAAAAATGGGCATTTGCAAAGAAACGGAAAAGCATGGTCGTTCCAGATCACAGGGAACAGGAACCAACCCACTCAGAATATGAAAAAAGGACAAACTCTGAAATCATACTATTAAAGTAAAGTACAGAAAAATTAAAAAGTAACCTGGTTTAGGTTTCCAATGATAGCTATCACGTTTCATCTCTTCATTAATCCAATGGGTATAGACGACGTCCACTATGGCTTCGTTGGGACTATGATCAGAACAGGACGACACCATCTTATTGCGATGTAGGTGCCACACCTGTGACAAACAAAAAAGTCGAATCGAGTGAATCGAATTAGACGAAAAAGAAAAAAACGAAAACGAAAATAAACCAAGGGGAAAACACTAAACCATACCCTTTTCTTTCGCTATTCAATAAGTCATAAATTTATAAGGCGGCTTTCTGCGGCATCAGGGCAGTTAAAATTTTTTCCCTATTCAAAAGTTATCGAAAAAACGCAAAATAGACTAGCAAAATGAGAACGGAAAAATTCGACTAACCATCACAGCAAAAAGTACCAAACTAACCAAGGACTTATCAGGCCACTGATTATTGGGTGAGCCAACGATGGCCATTTTCATCAGTTCTGATACGTTGGTCGGAGACTCGTCTGTGATGAAGATTATCATAACGGACTCTTCCACAGTTCTCAGGCTGTCTCTGTTCTGAGGAGACAATTGTAGCAAGTAATTTCTGAATCGCAAAAAACAGGCAAAATTGCAACTGCGTAGAAGACAGCCAAAGTAATACATATATAGCAGAGTGTCAGCTGATAGACTTTCTGTTGTCAGCTGCAGGTACATGCTCTGCACGCTAGCGGCTGCGGATCTAGTGTGTACCTAGTTACCCCCCACAAACCAGTACCCAGTTCACGTTTTTGTACGCTCAGTCGCTGTGATCTTTAGGTGTCAAAGCTTCTAAACACAACGCCTGCGTGAGTCTAATTTGTCAGTTTCTCGCTTTAGAACGCAAGGATAGCGTGCGAATTTGTTTAAAAAAAGTGAACATGGACAGTAGTGGGGGATCAGACGTTAGCAAACAGAGCATGCACCTGCAGCTGCCAACAGAAAGCCTGACAGCAGACACATTCTAGTATTATGACACTTTTGAAAACACATATATAATACAAACCGGGAACAAGATCATGTTCGTTTCTACTGAACAAAGTCTAAGACTAAGTCTGAGCCCATGCTAAAGCTGTTGAAAAAGCAATTACCTGGTATTGTACCAAGTATCCCGATCTAGAGCACTAAGGGCTCCAACGGCTGGCTGGTTAGTCGCTCCACGAACGTCCACAAGATCAGCAATCACTTTAGCAAACTGTGGTGGGCTAAATAGGATGCCGTTGGAGTCGAGAGTATTCAGTCGGTAATAGTGACCTGAAATATGGAAGAAAGGTTTGACACATTAAAAACTAGTATCAAGAGTACATAATATAAGAGTGTGCCACTAGGCACACTCTATGTTATCAGAGCAAAAACTATGCTCTGCTTGCTAACGGCCCACCCCCTCCCCGCAAATCTTTGAGCAAATCATCAAAAGAATTTTGAGCGCTATGTTTGTGTTCTAAAACTCGAAGCAGGCACAAAATTCGCGCACGCACTGCTTGTGTTTTCGAGCTTAAGGTGCTGGTTCGGGTATTTGGAGCAAATTTTGAAAGACAGTAATTTGCTCAATTTTTGGTGCTCAACCATAATTTTTATATCATTTCAAAGCTTAGAATGTGCTTGTTACAATTGGGTACAGTATAGCTGTCTCATTTCAACTCTTCGGCTTAAACAACATAAAATTTGAACAACAACTTGCAATAACATGAAAACAATCTTTGAACCTGGATTTCTCGAAGTATGGTAAACCTAAAGAAAAGTGTGGATTTCTCGAAGTGTGATAAACCTAAAGAAAAGCGACCAGTTCAGGCTTCAAAAGAAACGTCTTCCCGAGGGCTATTTTTTCTGAAATTGTTTAACGAGTAAAGAATCTCAAGGTTTTGAGAAAAACGTAAATTTTGTCCGATTTTTGTCAAAATTTTCAAGTTTGGAAGCTTACTTCTCTCGAACTGAAAGACAAAATGCAAAACCATGAAAAATGGTCCTCGGCAATTGTCTCAAAAATACGTGCGTAAAGCCGTTTTTTAACTGATTGCATGAGTATAGAGAAATCCGTGTTCAAAACAATCTAGTTGAGATTTTCAAAATTTCACATTTTCGCTGCTGTGCGAAGGCTGAGAAGCCGCAGAGAGCTTTCCGTTGGACACGGCATGTCCTTTAGGACTACAAACATGGACAATACTTGACCGACGGACCAACGCTGTTGAAGTTGTCGAAATCTTGCAATATTTGATTTTTCGAAAAATGGCCGGTTTTGGACCTCGAAAATCAATTTTCGCTGTTATCTCTTAACCTTTACGAATCGAAGAATACTCTCATGAGCAAAGTTGTAGGTCTTGGTGAGAAGAATCGAATGACTATAATCTGATCTTTGTAGGGTGGCCACAGTGCAAGTTATGGCGGATTAAAGCTAATTTCTCCAAAACTCAAATTTTCAAGCAGCGATTTTTCTAAAATGTTTTATATGCTAAATAATGTAATTGCAGCAAATTTGAACAAATTTCAATGACAATTGCGCTTTTAAAGCCCAAAAATACACGAACCCGAACCAGCACCTTAAGCACATAATCATAGAGCGAGTGAGCGTACCCCCGTTTCGACTGGGTACTGATTTGCGGGGGGGGGGGTGGGCCGTTAGCGTGCAGAGCATAGTTTTTGCTCTGATAACATAGAGCTTGCCTAGTGGCATACTCTTATAATTATGTACTGTTGCTAGCATATAGTCTCCAGAGAAGAAACACAAAAACAATATTAACTGAAATAATCCCAACCAGTAAAGTACAGCGATGTTTTAAATACGACAAAGTCTGTGTAAATTAGGAAATAACATCTAAACGAATTTTAAAATTTTAAAAATCTGTGCCCATCAATAACGTTTAGTATTATAACCTAGATACAAATACCAAATTCTCTGAGACTACAACTAATTAACTACCTCACTAACTCGCTAACTACACTACCTTTATAGGCAATGATAAAGTGGGTTGGGACACGATCCAGGGGAGCCTCTGATTTCGTTCGAAAGTGACACTCTATGTGATCCTTGACGGGACCTGGAATGCGTGAAGTGTTGAACAGGGTCTTGAACTGTTTCATGCAAAGGTAGACTTCACTTCCCTTCTTCCCGGCATACATTACCTCCATACGCTCCTAAAGAATAGAAGGAAACATATACAGGGTATAAAATCCTACATAGCAACACAAAAAAGTTAACAAAACATTAGTGTATCTCTGATGAAAAGCTGTTTAGATGTATGGACGTGTTTTTGTTAGCAAGTGCTTTCTTAGAAGATACTAATTACGAAAGTTAAAACGTCAACAGATTCGTTAGAGTTAAAACGTCACGAAATCAGACATTTCACTCGTTCTTTCTTATAAGTGATTTCTGAAGCTCTGACTAATAGGGCCGTCTCCAACAAGCGGGTCGAGTCAACTGGAAGGAACGTAAGACCACAGCTTATCACTGTTGCCACATTTAAAATGTCCCCCCGTGAAATACACTCGTAGACAGACACACCAATTATTCGTAGAAAGTATCTATTACAGCAAAACCGAAAGTCATTTCAAAACTTTAGAGCAAAGATATGTAAGCCTTAGCAGAGAATGGGCCGATACGAGAGGAAGGGACGACCGGGACATAAATCAACGGGGACTCGCCGACCCTGCCCAATAAAATCCCCCAAAATAAACGATAAACTAGTAAACTACAGATCGGATATATATATACTTCATAAATTTCTAGCCAATATCTCATGCTGTAGTGGATCATGTTGCCAATGGATTCCCATGGGAACGTTTCCGTTCGATTATCATCCTCTCGGTAATCCGTCCCACCGAAATTCACAAAGGGATAGATGGGATATCGAGGCTCCAGATAGGCGCCCAGATCCCAATATTCCTCCAGCCAATTCCGATGCAACTTGGTCCGCTCTTTCAAGAAAGCCTGGATGAGAAATAAAGACAAGAAATAAAGCAAATAAATAAACTATATATAGAAAGGTAAAAACCTTAATGTAAAAAAGCAAAAGGCAAAAGTAAATTAGCAGAGTATACACAATTAGTAGGATATATATAGTTAATGACTGTTGTTGGCACAAATTACCAAGGGGAAAACTTGGTAATTTCGAGTACTTTTTTAAAAATAAACATCATCCCTCAAATATATTATATACAAGTAATAAAAATGCTCCTCCGGAGCATGAAAAAGTAATATGGGTAGTTGTGAGGTTGTAAAATCAAGAGAGGA
>JASAND010011394.1:0-115958 GCA_030248195.1 Trissonchulus latispiculum
TGAAAAGGCCCTTAGTCGTTTCAATGCCAACTGAAATTCAGTCGCCTATATCTAATTTGCAAGGGCAAGGCTTTCTTCTTATGTTGATAGATATCTGAAACTGCCAGGGGGGTCTGATAAAAAGTTTCCTTAACAACAAATTTTAATTCTTGCAGGCTCAGATTCAACATAAACACAAAAGTATATAAGCGGACGCAAATAAAGTCGGAGTCGACCACAAACAGCACAAAATTTTCGCATCACTCGGCCAGCTGATTCCAAGCAGCCTTCAAATACTACACCCCGTTTCCAAAAAAACTTCCGCAGCTAGAGCGATGCAAACCTTACTCAGAATTTCACACTATTTTGGGGTTGACCTATTACGAAGATTCCGCCTCGTGCGGAATAAAAAGTTTAGGCAACAGTATCTCATCTGTGCACAGTTTTTGGCAGGACATCAAATAAGTACTAGTAGTATTTTTATATGTACATCTTAAATATAGCTAACATTTCAGACACCGAACTTTGACTTAAACACATACGTTAAACCCTTTAAGTTTAAAACTTATTTTATTCTTATTTTAATCTAAACCCAACCAACATTTTAAGCCAGCCCTGATTTTGTGACGAAAGGCAACCATTAAGCACAAATAGTCTATCATGAGGAGTGCAGGCTTCCAGAGTTGCGAACAACTTTTCCCATGTAAAATTGTGTATTTGAATAAAAGCGCCATCAAAAAGGGACGGAGTCTAATAGTATATCTTGTTACGCACATTCAATATTCGCTAGATTTGAGCACAAAACGGCTCTCACTTAACCATTAACGAGTGCCTCCCTTCATACGAAGTGTTCTGCTCTAGAGCAATGGAAAGGGTAGGAAGTAGATTCCGTCAGAAAATTGGTGTTGGAAAATGGGGGAGCCCTGTTCGTATGTAATTTGAAGTTATTTCAACAACAGCAGCCTCATATACTCTTTTCTTGGGCTATAGCCTTTTATTAGGGGACCATTGTAACTGCTCTTATATCTTCCGAGCTTTACTGTGTACCAAGTCGTCTTCTGTGCCATTATTTCTGTAATAACTGTACCAATGAAAGGGGTCTATAGTCATGTACTATTAGCTTTCCGGCCCTTTTTTCGCATCCTTCATTATTCTCCGATTTTTTGCCAGCCATTCCTTGGATGGTCCTCATTTGAAAGGACTTGAAGCTCCCCGGGTTTCCCCCAATCAACCCAACTCTCCTATTCATGCTCTGATATTTGATCATGAATTCAGGCTTTGAAGCCTGTTGCTTGACACACTGACTGGATAGCTTCTATAGGCTAGAGCTAACATTAATGTCAGGACTTTCTTCGCGCAGGCGAGTTAAATGAGTTAAAAGAGTTACAGTTTTTTCTGTCGTTTAAACGAGCACATTGGCTGTGAGTGCTCCAATGGGCCTAGTGCAATTGCTTTAGTGCAATGCAAAGAGAGTTGAAACGACTTAAGTTTGTTAAAATTAGTATAAATTTAGTTATATTTGTCAACCGGAGGAACGTTCGTGTAATGTGGTCGGAGTACCGTTGCGCAATGCACTGAAAAGTAGCCCTCTAGTGGCTTACTCTTCTTCTTATCTCTGGTGCAGTTATTCACTCTTTGTAATGTTTAGCAGTTTCTCTGGAAAAGTTTGAGGTTTTCTGCATTAGCAATTTCAGTAGAAAAATTTCTTCTCCTTTTCTATCCCGCCACAATTTAGTCAGATTTTGTTTTCAGAGAGAACTTTGCTAAAGGTGGGGGAATCTCCTGCTGCGAAGTATGCTACATAGCTACATTAATTCGCATTCATGTTACCACTGGTTTGCCCCTGCTCTAAATATTACACTGATTTCAGATCTGCACGATTTCTTAGTCACCGGTAATTATCCAATTCTACGTCGTCCCACGCTCCGTCTAGCGGAAGGATTAATTAAGTTCTTTATGAGACCACACCTGCGGAAATAAGTGAAAGCACAAATAAAATAAAAGATCTCATTAAGCATGTAGTTACTAGTTACACTATGACTGCAGGAATCTCCTTTTTGTTTGTCCTTGGGGAAGTTGGGTCGCGTAAATTGTTGTATGTTGTAGGGTATGTTACACATAGGCTTTCATAGTGTAAAAAGAAAAGATATATTGAACCAGCTCACTGGCATAGACGTCTTCGCGAAAGTCAGTAAATCTTATTCGGATTCTAAAATAGATTCAGCAATGTTTTCAGGCAGACAAAGGTAATAATTACAGATGGAGAAAGCAGGCGTAGGAAAGATTGATAAACTAGATATGGAAGTTCAGCTGATGGCTTGGTGGTGATAGCAAACGTGACCTTAACCCTCTTCTGACCAGTTTTTCATTTTTGGCTGCCATTTTTTACAGAGACCACCTAGAAAGATGAGACTGCTACCAATCAATAGAGAATTAATTGCTCTACATTCCACATGTAAGCATGGAAGGGTCCTCGATGCACCTAGAAAAAGTTAGAAGCCGTCAAATTCGGACAAAGTACGAAGTGTTGTTAAATTTTCATTGCAAAAATCCAATAAATTATCTCTAGCTGCAAGACTTGATTCAGATACAGGATCAACTATGCGTTATTTTAGTGCGCATAACCTCCCGCATCACCTGGCGGAACGACTTTTCTGCCGACGAACTACAGCCGGCTCTGGATTTGCTTGAATGCAGAGCTCGACAGGGCTTGAAATCATCAAAATTTCCATATCGCGGAATGCTATTAGAAACTAGATTTTTCAAGCAGATGTCGAAATATTCTCCCAAAATAGGGTGGACCTGTTAAAGATAAAAGGAGAAAATGCCCAGATTGCCAACCGTCAACTGGGCTCTGTCCCAAAAATTAAGATGCCAAAAATTACCACTAGCCAGACTGTTTAATTTAAAAGCAATTTAACTTAAACTTTCTCCTACTCCTGAGGTATTCAAAGAGTTTGTGGCTTGTTTGGTTCAACCTGAAAGAGTAGAGCGGATCAATCGGTCATCCCTTTAAGAATTTTGGTCAGACTTTAGTTTGGATTTAACATAGCTACACTCCCACTTTGCACCCAACGAGGCGCAATGAAAGCCCTTGTACGCATCGCATAATAACCAAAACAGACTTGAGAGTCTATTAAGCTACCGTCAGCCATTTTTTCTGTCCCCCTCCTGATTGAATTTCAGTCCTGGTTAACCCGAACTCTCTCTCTCTAGCCTTTATTTCGCTCAACTGTTAGCTTTAGCTCAGAAAACTTTGCCTGTCCTGTACCCTAATCCTACACCTCGAACAAAGGGCTCAGGTTACGCAGAAATAGGAGGAACAGTATAATATTCAGTCTTACTCAGGGTTGATATAAAGCGTTTCTAGAACTCTACAGCTTTAACTTCTAAGCTCAAATTAGTGCTGAACTCAGGGAATAAGAAATGTTTTTGTTTTTGTGCCCCAACAAAAATTTCGGAAGGCACTTTACATACGTATGCAGTTCTCGAAAAATCATTTCTCGGCAACGAAATATATATAGCTGGTTGTTGCGTGCAAAAATTAGCTATGTGACCTCTTAAAAATTGTCGCTAAGACTACTGACCTCTATACTTTAGTGGTATCAGTAATAATCTTTGTAATACAATACCTTAGCTGACGTTCTAGCACGACAGATCTAAAAACCTTATTTTTCAGGTCACACCAATTACCCTAAGTGTTTCAAAGTCTATTTTGAAAACAACCTACTGATTTGTATAAATTATACACTAGGCATATTCTTATTTTATGTCTGAATCTGAATAGCTTGACGAATAAAGCAACCTTCCTTTCATACATTTTCATAAACAGGATGTGTAAGATAGATATACAGTAGTCACCACTAATTAACTTAACTATTTCTGTTTTTAAGTTTTCTTACTTTATTAATGGGAATTTATAAAATCACATTATATTCAGCCGAACTATTTTCTGAACTAATTAGAATATCCTTCACATTAAGTAGGGGTAAGAGTCCGAAACTCAAATTCTATGTATATCAGTTTCGGTTTGGACATTCAGAATTATCAAAGATGTCTTGCCTTTTCAGAACCTATGCCTAGGTGTTTAATTAATCTTTACTTCAGATTTGAGACCTCTAGTTGTAATAATTATTATTAACAATTGTAATAATAATAATAATAATAATAATAATAATAATAATAATAATAATAATAATAATAATAATAGTATTTATTTATATAACATAATTTATAATTTCATTGATGTGTATGACGAATAAAATAATTATACACTAACATAATTACTGTTTCAGGCAACAGATTTTGACAATTTCTGATCATGTCAGCTTTTGCCCACATCTGTCTGGGACAAACTTTACAGTGCTTAAATTCAACCACAATAATTTAGCGTGTGTAGCAGCCGACTGTTATGTACTCCGGGAGCCAAGACATGCAGCAAGCCATTAATCACGCCTTATGTGGTAATCTTAACCAGCGGTTGCCTTCTCCGCGGACCAGAACCATCAAGATACTATTACTGTCTACTTTGAGTGGTAGGCGGAAGCTTTAAGCTAGTTTAGCTTGTACCTAGAAATTTAATTGTCACACAAGAAAAAATCCGGCCTCAGGTGAAATTCCAACAAACGACTTCCGGACTTCCGGACTTCCGAATTAACTTTCTGATCGCACTCGCTCTGTCAACGGAATTCCTAATACTGTGCTATAAAACTAATTGTCACTCCGTTATGCTTCTGCCAAGAAACTACTTTACCTAAAAATTTGTCAAGTCTAGTGTTTGAGGCCGGTCGGCCTATGCCGGCCGACGGTTTTCGCTGTCGGCTTTTTAGCGGCCGCCTGCCGGGATGGAAAGCAACAATCAGAAATTTGCAATCTAGAGCAACTAAGCTTAAAACGAAACTCCAAGTCTAGCTAATGCTAATTTTCTATGCTATGTTGTGCTATTTTTCTAATATAACATCCGAAAACCAATGTCCGAGTAGTCATAGTAAACAGCTACAGGTCGGTAGCCGGCCGGCATGCGGACATAACTCCCGGTGGCTGAAACCCCGGCCGGTCCCAAGCACTAGCCAGACTGCGTGTTTCCAGCTTTTAGGTGTGAGGATGGGTGGTAACCAAAACCCAGTCAAATGTTTACAGTTCCAAGTAAACAAACAAGATTTTTCAAGGGGAACATATTAGAATATTTTTGGATAACTTCAGGCTAACTCAATTTATTTATTTATGTTTATTTATGTTTATTATGCTTATTGTTTATTAGTTTAAGCGATAAGCAAAACCTTAGATGGAAATCGAAACCACAATCTTCTGCTTAGTACAGCTGCTGATTGAGCTACCCACCCAGGAACAATCGAACCAAGCTGAAGTTTGAAGAGGCTTTTTTAAACGAGTTTTAAGGTACGTACGTAGGTTTCAGAGGTACGTACCGGTTTTAAAAGTTTTAAAAGAGGCTTATAGCATATACTGGTGTAAAAAGCTGAATTGATAATTGTCAGTCGTTCTCTATATAAATTTCAGATTTCGAGGACGAGCGAGAAGTGGTGTGGACCGAAATCTTGCCCGAACTGCAGCATTACTGTTTGCATTTCGGCAGTGAACTGTTGGTGATTGATCCTTTACAGGGACTTTCAGCCAATGAGAGTCTGGTTGCCATTTGTGCCGAACTTCCCCTTCTACTTAAGGAGATTTCACTGACGCGGGATGTGTCATCTGGAATATTTTTCATGGTGAGTTCAAAAATGTGGGGATCAGTACAATCAAGAGTCTATAATAGGAAGAGTGAGACACTCAGCTTCTCCTAATAGAATAAGCTTGCGAGATAATCGGCACATAAGGCCGAATTTCGGGGGTGGTTGATGCGGTTATCATTGTTAAGCATGTGATTTAAACTAAACGATCGAGTTATGATTGACTATCAACTAAAAAGAATCTGATTTTTTACTACAGCTACCATACCTGCTACGTACCGGTATCAAATGTGTGACCGTAAACGAAAAGCTGATTTCTTTCAAAAGCTCAATTAACGTAAACTTTAATATCTGGCTGTCCCTGGACTTTGTTGACAGAAATTTTTATGGTACACCAAAAGAACTCAGAATTATCAGAACTCTAAGAAGGACAAAATTTCAAAGCAAATTTTTCGGCACAGGGAGTTTATATACTCTATTCGTTGAAGTAGAGTAAGGTTATTTGGCAGTTTCCCTCCATTGTCTTGCTTAACGGTGCTCCGACCAGAATACGCGAATGTTCCCGTTAGGTCCAAAATATGTACTCCCTCCCGCCTGGTTGAAGGGGGGTTGATGCGGTGGCCTGGATTACACTTTTTTCTGGGTACCGGCAGTTAGTTCAGCGAACAACCTTTGCTGAGTTAATACGTTATCATAATCCCTACAGGATTCCCAACCAAACAATGTGGGAGTACATGATTGGATGTTCTGGCCACCCTCTCATCAAACGGGTTGGGAGTTTGTCTTGTCGACACCAGTCAACCAAACTCGAGGTATTCGCATCATGTATTCTGGTCGGGGCCTCGGGGCACCGTTATGCAAGACAATGAAGAGAAACCGTCATGCGGCTATAACTCTTCTCCCAAACAATAATGTATTTAGACACTATAGATAACCTCAGCGTTGGTCCGGCTACTTAATGCCAATATTTTGTACCTGTGCCAACCAACCTAAAAACAGTCAAGATTTAACAATTGGTTGCAACTGTCAATTAATAAAACTTTCACTGGACATTTTGAGAAACTATTTAAATGATACGCCACTGTTGTTCGCAGCTCCGTTTGTCCCGAAATCAACACTATTCTCGGTAGAGCCATAGGTTCTTTGGTCCGAAGGACTCAAAGACATCGCTTTCGTAGCCAGGGCGGGTGCCGAAGGCGCCTTGGTGAAACTGGCTAAACTGTTGCGAATTTTCTTCCGCAAAAGCTGTCTGTCCGTTTCACTGATCGGATATTCCCAAATCGTAATCAGACTGATTAATAATGCTAGTACGGGTACTCCCCCAACAATCACTCTTAGTGTGGTGTCCACAGCGGCAGGCTGGTTGTCGCATTTCGCTGAGCTGTAGCCAGCAAGATCCAGTGCTAGATTGCTGATACCTGGAAGAAAAAGTAGGAATTAGAATTTGAAGAAATAAAGGAAAACCTCTTGCTGTAGAGTCGTGCGCCTACATCAGATGATTTTGAGCAAGCCACCAGAACCAGTATATTAATTTCTACAGATATAGGTTAATATAAAGGTGGAATGACAGATCTTTAGCTGATGACAAAATTCTAGAAACTAAACCTTGAGTTAAGACTTAAGATTAAGATTACGACTTAAGATTATTTAAAACAAAACATTTATTCCCAGAGTTAAACGTAAAGGGAAACCGGTCGGGTCTAAACTGAGAACATATTAACTGAGAACGTATTTTTTCGTTGGTTTGGTTTTTCGAAATTTGCAGAGATGGTTGGAAACAAAGACACTGAAAACCAGGCAGTCCATGGCATGCCCGCTGTCGTCGATTTTGTAGTCTGAAAAGTTTCTTTTCCCGTAAGCCTGAGTTTTCACATCTCAAATCGTTTAAGACACATCAAAAAAGTTGCTACTGGTAACAAGCACGTACCAAGCATAACTCCATAGCCAAGCTTATCCACAAACCCCACCACAGAATAAAACAGTGGTTCTTTGCCATAACCGTGTTCTAGTCCGTAGGCAGCAATCACATCCGGAAATATGGAATAGCAGATCAACAGAACTGCGGCCAAAAACAGGCCCGTAAATATTGCAACAAAAATCATCAGCACCAGATTGTACTGGAAAAATAGGTGACCCCATAGGATTATCATCAGTGGTATCACGCCTAGAGTACAGGTTACCTTTTTGCCAAACCGTTTGGCAACAGTTTTCTGCCACACGACGAGTGAGAGTGAATCGAAAATGTACAGAATAATGATGTAGAAGGGAAAGAATTTATTTCCGTGCAAACTGTAATGGAAATAGAGGGCATAGTTACCCATAACCGCACCCATTGCCAGGGTTAGTGTCAGGAAAAAGATGATAATGTATCGAAATGGCTTAAACTTAAGAATCGATTTATAATACCGGAAAACGACACGAAACGGCTCTCCCGAAACCGTATGCAACTCGTATCGTTCTTTAACGCTGAAAAAGGCACAGACACCACAGATCAGCATAAAACCGCTGTTAACCATCGCAGTTAACATATAGCTGGCTTTCTGTGCTTCCCCCAGATCCAGAAAAGCATGATGTTTCCTGGGTTTCACGTGAGGATGACACTGCTTTGAGCCGATAGCTCCAACCCATAGGGCAATTAGGCCGTGCAGAGCCAAACCCAAGATGCTTCCAAACTGTTCCATTCCTAAAAGCAATAAGAGTTTTCTTGTACCACATTTAATATGTAGGAAAACACAAACTAATGAACTTATCGATAAATTATCGAACTATGCATTCCAGCGAATAGTTTACTCTGGGGAAGAGCGCTCACCGCGTCAATTGGCTGTTGTGTTTCGGACGGCTTTTAGGAACCTTCTCAAAAATTTTATAAACGTTGGTTTTGTTGTTTTGAAACGTTTAATTGACGTTTACCGTTTAACGTTTAACGTGACTGCAGGAGAGGAATTTTTATGATTTATTCTAAGATTAATAGGCTGCTAGGTTCACAACAGTTTACAAGAAATTGGGAAACTGAATTCAGCGAGCTATATAACTGGTTTTGATGGTCGGGTTCTAACTGAGTGTTAGTGTAATATCCTTGCAAATCAGCAAAAATCACTCTCATTTTCTCTCACCTCCCCACTCTGCTTACTTTTCTTCAATTCTTTCAATCCTGATTTCAACCTTTCACAGAACTATAATATACTGTACGCTGCAGTGTAATTCACTGTAACTAAGCATTTACCAGTCCTATAGGCTATCAAGGTATCTCGTTCGTGAGGGTCATTTGTGGCAACTAGAGCCAGGGAAACATATGGGACATGATAGCATGTAGTTGTAACAGCATAAAACCAATATATGAACAAATAATAGACCAGCAGCTCCTGTTTGTTGAAACCTGGTGGCACGTACCTGAAAAAAGTGCAAAATGAGTTTCTCTAAGGCTATTTTAATCGTCTTATTCGTTTCGAAAATTACAGTCAATTCCGCAGCAGGCAGTTTAAATTTTTTTACAGTCCAGTTCCTTACGCTTCAGATCAGTTTTCAGTTTTGATAAGATATAATTATTACATATTTGATTAATTATTTTCAATTAGTGCATTTGTCAGGTTAAACATAGACAGGGTCTGTATTGTTTTCGCATATGCTACAACCGGTCACCTACCATAACAAGATATACGCCGCACAGACGAACGGTATAGCACCCAGGACCCATGGTCTGAACTTGCCGATCCTAGTGTTAACTTTAGTAAAGGCATAGCCTGCAATTGGGTCAGAGACTGCATCAAGAAGTCTTCCACCAAAAGTAATCAGGGAAACGTAGCTGGGGGGCAGCTCCGCTACTTGTAGGAGGAATACGGTAAAGTAGACGTTTACAACGTAGCTTAGCATAGTTTTTGGCAGTGAGCCAAAAGCGTAGCCCAGAACCCGACCCAATCGTAAAGGAGGTTCTTGAGGCAAATTTCTGGAGTCTGTAGATTCCCCACGGCTCCTTGAGGGAGCCATTAAACTGTCATCCATTTGGATGGCCGAAAGAATTAGTCAGACGGTCATGCTGAGTGGTTAGGATATGCAAATTAGGTTTCAGCTTGCTGCTAGACCACAATCTAAAATAAACCAAGACCAGTCAAAGTCAGACGCTTAATCGGGTTTCTAATCACCCTGGCTCTCAGAATCTCGGCTTTCAGAATAATCGCATAGTTTTCTTGATGTGCTACCGACACAGGGCATCTCACTTCTGAAGCACTGTAATGGTTCTTTCATTAGTTAATTCATAAATCAATTAAGTATAACAAATCCCTGAATCGCTAACAGCATGTGCACCAAAGCCTGCCAGTTGCACTGGTTGAGCAATATTAACGAAAAAACGAATTACAGGAATTTCAGTCAAATTGTACACAATTTCGAAAAGTCGATCAAGATAGAAGAATGGCAAAGAAAGTGAACTTTGATGAAAAGTTAAAATAAAACAAAACAATTGTAACCTAAAACTAAAACTGAATTTTTACACACTCTTTTTTGGGTACGAATAAAAATAATCGTTTTTTAGGAACAGCTTGCCAGCGTATGTTAGTGTACGTCATAGCAGTGTTAACGCTGATAGCTGATAAGGACTTAATGTACTCAGCTCGCAGCACAAAGCAATACTATCAGCATCGTTTGCAGCTGATGTCACGCCATTTGCTGCAGCACATGATGCAGCAACACCCACAGTGTTAAGATAGAATCATAAGAATACTGACAACAACCTTTCTGTGAACAGGATTATTCGAAAATTAAAATTAAAAAGAAAGTAAGCGTTTAAATTAATATGAAAATAATCAGGCAATTCTTAAGTTACAACGAAATTAAATTTACAGCAAAGCTTTGGGAGCAAGATTATGCTAAAATAAAAAACTAAGTAAAATCTAACGATTTGATTTTTGAAAGAATTTGCTGAATTCAAAAGGACAAATAAATAAAACCAAAAAGTGGATCCACATAAAATTAGATTTAATGAAAAATAACTCCAAAGAATTAATTCTGTGAATTTCCGAAACAGTAAACAAGGGAACATACACGACACGGCTTTCATGAGTGCATAATCAATTAGTTATCGATTATTACACTACATTATCGACGAATGTATCAATTTGGGTGCCTTGATATTGCCATCTTAAATTTCTTCTTCTTGTTTTCTTTATTGCCATAATGCCATGTATTAAATGTTTTCTATTCCAGGCTATGGTTGGAGATAAGTATGGTCAAATTCCTCTGCCAGCAGCCATCCGGCAAGAAGAATTCGGTCATATTCGACAGACAGCCTTTGAAGCAGGAAAAGGTTCGAGCATACTCTCTAAAACACTTAAAATCTTAGCAACACTCTTGTAATTTACACAAACCTATAGCAAGCTCAAATCACAACTGTTCCTTATATTTTATATTCTGTTTATTCTCAGTACACTTCAGCAACCCCCCTCCGTTTGGGGGGGGGGGTCTAGCAAAGGATTACGGTAGTTTTTGTTCTATTCGAAAATGGGTCCCCGTTTGGTGGGGGGGGGTAGGCAAAAGAGGTCCCCGTTGGGGTGGGGGGGGTCGCCAACAGCCAATTAGATTCAGCCAATCTTTGTCTGTCTTGACGACCCCCCCCCCAAACGGGGACCTCTTTTGACTACCCGCTCCCCCACCAAACAGGGACCTCTTTTGGCTACCCCCCACCCACCAAATGGGGAGGGGGTATGCTCGTGGACCCCCCCACCAAACGGGGAGGGGGTATGCTCGTCGACCCCCCCCCCCCCACCAAACGGGGGAACATTCGCGTTTTGTGGTCGGAGCACCGTTACGCAATGCCAAGAAGAGGAGCCCTCTAGTGGCTTACTCTTCTTCTATAATATAAGGAATTAATTATAGACTCTTGTCTTGGTGCAATACATCAAGTTTTCGAAAAAAGCAGCTCTTGGTGGGACTCGAACCCACGTTCGCTTACTTGGTGCGTAAAGGCTCTAATTAAGTAAGCAACGGGAGCCTCAGTGAAACAAGTCGAGCCGTAATTTACAATATAAGTGTACATTTATTTAATCATTGATTTATCTTTGAGATGACCAGTTTCAGATATTATAAATGGGTTAGAGCCGTTAGAGTGATAATACACATATATTCCATCTAATTGCTTTCGGTTGGGCGGTTACTTGGCTACCGTAATCTTCACCACCCTCATAGTACATCATCACCTGTGTATAGGAATTCTCACTCATGCATTCGACACTCCGAGGATAGAGATTGGGGGTTTTAGGAAGGTAGTTTATGTTGTAGGTTTTAGATTGTATAAGGTAGCTTAAACTTAGGGCAAAACATCTTCCATGTCTAGAGACTGGATTACGTATGAGGTTACAACAATTCAATGCCTATCACGGTTAGTGCTGTCACCGAGAAAAACTAGCAAAATGAACCACATGAATGTTGAATGAATTGGTTTTTTCTTAACGCCAGGGATGGAAACTGGGTCATGGGTCACTGGGTCATGGGTCGTTTGGGTCGCCATTTCTGCTTGGGTCACTGGGTCTTGGGTCAGGCATTTTGCGAACCGGTTGGGTCAGTGTGGGTCTGGGTCAAGCTTCCTGTGGGTCACTTTGGGTCTGGGTCAGCAATTTTTATTGGGCCATTTTGGGTCTGGGCCACAGGGTCTTACCAAATTTTAAATTCGAAGATCTGGCATTGTTCCAATTATGCGTAAACCTGTCGCGGCTAAAAAATTTTTCGCGCCTCCGGCGCGAATTTTAAATTGAATTTAGTATTGTTTTTCTGGAATCAATAGTTAGCTGTGACTTGTCCGACCATTATGTTTGCGTCGGTTCGCGTAATAAAAGCCATGTAGAATTGTACTCTTCCATCGACAATTTTAAATATTTTGCAATATCAGCCAATCAGGTCTTCCAAGTAAAATAACTATTATTGAAAAATAATCAAAATGACAAGATTGAGGAGCTCCGAACCTACAACCTGCTTCAGAAAAATTTTTGCTGCATTCTGACTAATTATTTACCGACTACTATTTGCCAATTATTTACAAATTTACATTGTATTGGCCCATACAGTGTCTCCGTGTCACAGTTTCAAAAACACTTCACTAAAGGATAACGTAAAGTCAGTTTATTTCGAGTTATTTTATTGGGTCATTTGGGTCTGGGTCACGATAATTCTTGGATCAGCTGGGTCTGGGTCACGAAAACGATTGGGTCAGTTGGGTCTGGGTCACGGATTTTTCAAATTTCATGGGTCGCCTTGGGTCTGGGTCAAATTTTCTTTTGGGTCAAGTGGGTCATGGGTCAGAAATAATGACCCAGTTTCCATCCCTGCTTAACGCTTTAGATGTTATCTGTGTCTTCTGCTTAAGCTTGAGCTTTAATGCTTTAATTTAAATATCAAATTATAAAAACCTTATTATACTTAAAACTATGTATTAAATTTGGATTCATGCCTTCTTTAATACTTCATCCTTAGCTTAAACTCTTAATTATGAAAACTTAAAAACTAAATCCAATTTTTTATGAAACGTTTTATCTTTTTGAATGTATTCTTTCACAAATTGTTCAAGTTTATTCCACAGTTCTGTATACTAAACCTTGCCAAGTATCTAATAGCAAATTAACAATGCATCACCTAGCCTACTGTCACTTTGATTTGCAATGAATGCGTAAACTGTTCAGTTGAAGCCAACATAAACCTAATAAGAAAAGTAGCTAATACAAATCTGTATCTCTCGTTTCCTGAAATAACAGGAAAGGGGGGGGGAACGGTCAATGCTTTTCCCTGTGATAGCTAGGTCTTGGCTTACAGTTGTCCCCTCTGAGCTTCTTAGGTAAGCATCTTTGAATTGGATGGGAAAGGTACAGGTGAACATTTTCCCCTTTCACTGTTATTGACAACCCTTTCTTCAATATGAAAGACGTTCAGTTGAAATTCTCCTCTCTGTGCATTGAGATTGGCTTTTACTCCAATATAGGTATATATTTATAGGGGTAACGGGCTTCTGCCTATGTAGGTAGGTCTCTTTTCATTGCCTGAGTTAAGCTTACCTTGAACCCTTCGTTGAGACGCCTTTGGCCTTGGTTATCTACCTATACCTACCTACTGAGGAATCCACCCACTGAATGCGAGCAAACCTCTTTATGATAAATTAGCTTAGTTTAAGTGGTTTGGCGTAGAAAGACGTATCGAATGTGAGTTAGTAAGTTAACAAACTTAACCCCCGAGATTGTATTTAAGGGGGAGGTCACTTTGGTCAAAAATCGATAGTCACGGATTTCGCTCATTTTCACACATAATATGCCCCCATATGTTCTCAAAAATAATTTAGAATATTAGCGTTCGAAATCAAACTGTGATAGAGTTACTCGGGTTCAAAGCCGGAAAATTTGAAAATTCCGGTGATGAGCCCTGCAAGGTCAGGTGGAGAATAAAGGCGGCCGAAAACAGGGTTAACCGATACACCAAATTAAAGCCTTTACTAAGGTAATATTTAAGTGCAGACGTGGCTCAAGGCCAGCTATCCAGGTGTTCATAATGCATGCTTGAGTGCTGCACTGACCTAACCTTGTAGGACTGCCCAGTATAACTTTGAGTCGTTTTATCTTGCACAGACAACATTTTAGACCCATGGTTGTATGAGAAAAGTTGCTCCTCGTTCCATTAGCTATCGATTGATACCCATTTTGTCGATATTTGAAAAAATTTTAAAATTTCACCTATAAAGATCAAAGGTGCCGCCACAGCAGCATGTTCCATATTGACGAATTCTTGTTGGCCACATTATGTGACAGACATAGACATATTAATTAATTTGCCAAGTTTGGTGATTTTTACCGCATAATGAGTGAGAAATTATCAAAAGAATGTGAAAATTATGAAAAATGGCCATTTTTAGCAAAATTTGCTGTTCTTGTGGCAAGTTTTCTGAGCTTACTATAGATGATAGAAACATGCTAGAATCACGATAGAAACGGTTGGGTTGAAATTTCAGTGTATAATGCTCTGCATTCGTTCGACTCCAAAAGAGCTCCAAAAATATGTCCAAAATAACATAGAGTCAGAGCAGAGCCAAGGGCCAAAGGACCGGCCCAAGTTTAAGGTTTAAGGTTTAAGCTTTGCAACAAAACTTTGAGACTGTCCAATTCTAGTAGATTATTGCTATGTTATCACTACTGTTTACTATAGTCTGCACTGCATAATTAAAGTTTGCGTTTGTAATCTAGAAAATCAAAATTCATCCACGATTATAGTTGATTTTAAACTTTTCGATAGCGCGTTCAGAAAGCCTGCACACAAAATAAAATAGTTATGTGATGCTTTCACTAAATTGGAAAGTGGGGGGTATCTAGCAGGTTCACTAGTGTTGGGATTGGCCGAAAATTTCCATGGTTGGCTTGGCTTCGCTTGGCCGGAGTTTGAAGTTGGCCGGCCAATTGGCCGTTGGCCGTTGGACGGCCATTGGCCGTTGGCGGGCCAACGGCCAATGGCCAACGGCCAATTGGCTGGCCGTTGGCCGTTGGCCGATGGCCGGCCAATGGCCGTTGGCCGGCCAACAGCCAATGGCCAACGGCCAACTGGTTGGCCGTTGGCCGCTCGTTGGCCGTTGGCTGTTTCTTGGCTGTAAGCTATTGGCCATGCTTTTGCTATTTATGAACGTTGGCGAGCTGCAATTTACTATTTTTATTCGTCTACCGTGCTTAATTAGGCGTCAACTTAATTAAATTTTATTTCAATAGTACAATTTACAATTTACAATATTTGTAAAACAGTTTTTCCAAACATTTAGCTCCAACTCGCGATAACTCTGTTTTAATTTTGCTGGAGGACCGCATTAAAGTGATGAGACGTTCACCGCCAGACAAATTCAGAAACTGCGTTGTTAACACACTTAAAATTTGCATGCAATTAGCAAATTTAATTGTAAAATAACTCTAATAACGATAAAAATTGTCAACATCTAAGCGAAAATCTGTAGTACTGTATCTAATGTAACGTTATACAGTAACATGTTTACGATATAATGCAGCAAAATTAAATTTTTCAACACAGTTAACGCACAAGATCAGTAAATTTGAGTTTGGCCAGCACTCGGCCATTGGCCAGCCAACGGCCAACGGCCAGCCAGTTGGCCGTTGGCCATTGGCCGTTGGCCGGCCAACGGCCATTGGCCGGCCATCGGCCAACGGCCAACGGCCAGCCAATTGGCCGTTGGCCATTGGCCGTTGGCCGGCCAACGGCCAATGGCCGGCCAAGCCAACTGGCCGAGATTTTCTCGGCCAACGGCCATTGGCTTGGCCGGCCAATGGCCGGCCATTGGCCAGCCATTGGCCGCACCGGCCAATGCACAACACTAGGTTCAACAACTAGATTTTAAACTAACCTCATTTTTCAGCTTGCTGGGAATGTCAAAGTTATGAAGGCAAAAACGGCTGAAATATACTGTTTATTAGACTTCGTATGCTACGCAACTGGTTTACTGGATTTGCCCGCTTTTTTCGATCAGAAAACTTTGGAAGTTTCAGTAGTCATCTATATTTGCTCTTCACTTTTGAGTTCTGACAAAAAGCAGTTAACACAGAGTGCGGCCCCTTCATTCATTTTTCAGCCGTCATAAAACTTCTGAAGCTTCATCGGCACCTGTTAACTTGGTATCTTGCCGACAGGCCAAAGCCTCTGTCATATCTTTAAAATTTATAAATTTACAAATCTTAAATTTAAATTAGTTTGGAATTTGTGAATTTTCAATTTTTCCATTTCATTAAATTTTTAAATTTTAAATTTAAATCATATCAGCATGTAAGTCATTTCTCCTTTAGTTACTTCAATATGATTGGAGTAGTGCCTATAGGTATTATTCTTTAGTAAGCTGACAACAATTAAGTACAAATTGATTCATTTAATTATGGGTATTGGAAATTGTTTCTCGTCAGACCGGCCTAGAATCTTTGCTTTTCTTCGAGATAACTTATTAGTTAGATGTGGTCCTATATTTTGAAAGACTAAACGGATTGGACTAAAATCCGTCTAATCTGCACTATCCAACATTAAAGAAACAGCAAAAAAGTTTTAATCAGACTGATACTTAAACCTTCTAATCTGACTATTTTAATTTCTAAATAAACAGGAACTAAATAAATCTAGTGAAGTCAGAAGGCAAAGATTTTGTCATCTGCACATTGGTATACTGACCTGGTCGTAAGCCATCGTATCCGTAGTCCTATAAGTATGACTATACGTTAACTTTCGCACTGTTGGGAGGTTGTGAACTGCTTTTGGTTAAAAGCTTCACAAACCTTTACCTGACTGCAAGTCAAATCACCAAACAAACGAGAACCTAACGAACCGATTTCAGGGTCATAAAAAAGTCTTAAAGACATTACAAATCTTGCTTGGAATATTTTTGCAAAATTTAGCAAAATAATTTTGGATATAATGATAATAATAATAATAATATAATAATAATAATAATAATAATAATAATAATAATAATAATAATAATAATAATAATAATAATAATAATAATAATAATAATAATAATAATATATAATTGCTTTTAATCCTCAATTTTATCTCACCATTTACCACAGTTATTTTCTGTTGTCTCCTCTGAAATTTCTAGCACTTTTTCACAACTACCAACACTTTGAGAAGAATCTCCTGAGAATTGTGTGATTTTTTGTTGGGGAGCGGAAAGGTTAACTCCCTAACCTAAGGCTGCGTGCTGTACATAGGTGCATTTCAACAGTTATTTATGACATACTATCTGAACTCGTATTTATGACACAACTATATCTGAATTCTTCATACTGTTCCAGATTCAGAAGCTTATAAGTGTTAGTCATCTAATTATATTGCTAGGACGTAATTAAACAAAACGTCATTATCGACTCGGCGCATTAAAGACTGAAGTAAGAAAGTTCCCCAGTTAATTTAATGCCCTGCTTTCTTCACTTCCGCTCCTTAGCTCATAGGAATAAAAGAACGCTATTTTATTGCGCAAATGTAGCCAGGTAGGCAGTACCTATGTTCGTTTTTTATTTCTTGTTTCAGATGTCAAATTATTGGACGACATTTATCGACTGGATAACAACGCTGTTCCGCCCGTACTTAAGCTAGAGATTACATCAAAGTAAGTTACTCCCAATTTTGAAGCTTTATTGCAGCCAGGTGTCTCATTGTGACTAACTTTTTTCCTGCAAAAGGTTGTAGGGAACAAATGTTGTTTATTGCACTTCCTACTAGCTTTAAGTCCAACTTTGCCATTCATTTTCTGCCTCTAATTGAAACAATCTGATATCTTGTCTTTGTGACAAATTTTCGAATGAAACTTTGAACTGGTGAAATAAAATTGTAATAAAATAAATAAAATATAATCAAAATAAAATTGTTCGGTTGTTAATTTTCTTACTCTAAAATTCTGTGTAAAGGTTTTCTCCCTCTAAGATCTGTCAGCCGGTAAAATCAGCGTTTATCCTTCGCCATAGCATTAAGAGGTTATTGAGTCAATTTTAAACCACACCACTCATTTAAAGGTCAGTCTATGCAGTTCTTAAAACAGAACTCAAAGGTTAAAAATTAAAAGTAACTTTGGTAAAGTAATTAAGCGAGCAAGCAGCCAATCAAATTCTGCCTTGTCCAGAACCTCAGTAAACAAGTAAACATATGGTTAGCAACAACTTCCGGCAGAGATCACGGGTTGAAGCTTAACTGACTCAACGGGTTGAAAGCACCAGAAACAGT
Source organism: Trissonchulus latispiculum (assembly GCA_030248195.1). Classification (NCBI taxonomy): domain Eukaryota; kingdom Metazoa; phylum Nematoda; class Enoplea; order Enoplida; family Ironidae; genus Trissonchulus; species Trissonchulus latispiculum. The sequence continues at coordinate 18,393 of JASAND010011394.1, forward strand.
AAAACCGAAAGTGCATTATTGCAGCTCTTTACCACAAGACTAATCCACTGGGTGCTTACTCTTCCTATATTTTTGCGTAATGGTGCTCGGCTCGGACAATAATATTTGTCCGTTTGTAAGGGAGAGGAGTAAAAACTTTATGCGTGTCAGCGGGCATCATCTTTAAGAATTGTGTCAAGAGGATTCCCGGGAGGGAGGTGCCATGTTGTCAGTAAGCCGGTGAGTTAACCTCACATCCTCGGAGTACGTCCAATTGTCCGTGCCATTTGATGGCGTACTGGTCGTGTCTGACACAGTAAATCGGTCGCACAAGCCATGAAGGATCAGTGACGCACATCCCCGTAGACCTTTTTTCCTTTTGGGTCATTTGCTGTGACTGCTGCATTTATGTATCAATTTTTGGCAATGAGCAAAAACAAGGCACAACGATGAATCTAAATTTCAGCTTACATAGTAGATTAAAATTTCCCTTTTCTGCCAAGTTGTTAGATTCTGCTTCGTGTTAATGCGAAAAGGTAGTATTAACGAAAAACCATTAACGCCAGAATTTCCCCTACGGATTGCCGGTTGTTTTTATCCTAATTTAATTTTCCTATTTCCCCAGCCTAATCTTTGGAAAAAATGTTTATTTTCCACCCCATCTTCCTTTCATTTTAGATCTGGTTCAGGTAAAGCTGAGCCATTTTTATGGCTTTGAGTTCCCCGAACCCGCTGGGGAGTTCAAATGTAGACTCTTTGGCCGGGACGTTAAACAAATTTATTGGAACTTTAACCATTCCATCCCCCCCATTCTGTACTATGGAAGCTTCTATATTAGATTAATCTTGACTATGCCGGCCGGTTTTGCCTCCGATTTTTACCGCATAACTCCTGGAGATTCCACCCTGACTTCTGATTAAGTTAGATGAGCTGCCGTGGTCACCTTATAATAGACCTATGTAGTGATCTTTAAGATTTAGAATTTTTCGGGTCTCAGGTTCTGAAGTGACACTTTCATTTTGTATTACCGCATTGTGGGCTTTGATCGAAGTCAAATCTGTACTGGAGCTAGAGTAGAGTATAAATTAATTTCTTTAACCAACAACAGTACAGCTTAGGTGGGCTAACCCTTTAACCTCTTTTTGAGGGTTGAAATTAATTTGTCCTATTTCGCCCTCTGTAATCTTAAGTTTCGGGAAAACTACATTTAACTTATAGATAATAGATTTAATAATAGTTTGTTAAATGAAATTAGATTATGGACTTATGTGACTTTATTAATTAATGTTACATTACGCCTTAAAAGCTTTGTTCAACATATTTTGCCACTTTCTAGCAGACTATATCAAAAGGAAATAAAGTTTCAGACTGAACTGTAGAGACCAAAGGGTATTTATTTATTTATTTATTTATTTATTTATTTATTTATTTAGTAACACAGTTATCAGGAAGTTAATTCCATTAATCTATCGGACATTTTTAGAGGCAAGCCTTTCATCCGCTTTTAGATTAAATCAAAAAGAGTACACATTAAAACTCAGCAAAGATCTCATAACAGGCTTGCAGACTAGAGATGAGCATTTCGGCCCGTCGGCCCGGGCCGGGCCAAGCAAGGTTTCGGAGCGGGCCGGGCCGGGCCGGGCCGAGAAATTTTTTAACCGCGGGCCGAAGCGGGACGGATCGACCCTCCAAAATGTTGTGAAATCACTAAAATTAGCTAAATATTTACGCATTCTGGTTAATTTACAGCACAATTTAACATTTCGTAGTATATTTTGGCGTTTCCACCATGCATTAAAGCCTTTGAAATAAAATTGTTAGTAAGATTTTGGAAATTTTCTTTTGGCGGGCCGGGCCGGGCCGAATTTTGTTAGCTTGCGGGCCGGGCCGGCCTGAAAAATTTTGCCAACGGGCCGGGCCGGGCCGAGTACGGTTTTACAGCGGGCCGGACCGGGCCGAGCCGAAAAAAATCCGGGCCGTGCTCATCTCTATTGCAGACATCTTAAACGATTCAGTTTTTGTTGTATACATTTTGCATTAGTTTCATGCGAAAGTTCAACAATGGTTCCAGCAAAGCCCTGGCTATTTTCTTGTAGGTACTATATCAAGAGACCATCGAGTTGTCATTAGTTCCTAGATTAAACTTCCAAATTCTTTAGTCTTTGTAAATGTCCAACTCACGTTCTTCCAAAATCTCCAGCTACATAATGTAACACCTGCACAAGTAGGGTTCTGTTGCTGTAGCTTTGGTCCTATTAAAGATTAAACGGATTAGATTAACAGTGGTCGGCCTTAAAGAAGCTGCAACTCGGATTGAACATACCTTAAAGGTTTTAAAGAGTAATTAGTTCATGAGATTAAATTTAATCCCACTGTTTAGCTCATCAATGATTAACTTTTCAATATAATCCAGATTCTTTAATCTCACTTCGGACACGAAACCAGTGAGTCAATTTTGACACCATCAGCTTAATCACTCTTCCCTTTTATTCTTCCTAATGACTTTTCAGCTAAGTTGTTAAAGCTACGAGCGGGTTAAGCGATTAACCGGATTAAGTTGGCACATTTAATAGCTATTTCTTTATTGCTAGGAGAAATAAATTAACTCGTTTAATACTCCGTTGATTAAAATTAGTGTGAATAGAAGCTTTAATTAGCAACTAGTTCAGCATTGAATTACAATTTTTATCAGGTATGATTTGTTTAATCCGTTTAATCCGACCATATTAATCTTTAAAGAAAAAAGGCCTCCTGAATGCTTTCGGTAGTTTTCAGTTCAGAATTTGTTTCTATTTCAGACTTTCCCCGACTGTAATCTCAGATGCCCTAGCGATCATTCAAACCGGCGCTCGTCTGGCACACAAAGAAGGACTCATTAATCAGGTAATTGCCTAATTTCATCAAGTGCCTTCCCTTCCCAGTTTCTCATTTCCTTCTTTTCCCTTCTGTTTTCCTCTTTCTATCTTTCCCTCTCTCCATAGGAGGATGAAAGTAAAAGCACAGTTTTAGCTCGTCTTTTTGGCCTCATTCCTCGACCAGTGTTTCTTGGTTAGCAATGCTACCTTTGCCTACTTCAGAATGTGAAAGGTTGAAATCAGGATTGAAAGATGCGAAGAAAAGTGTTCAGGGCGGGGATAGAACTGCCGACCTAGCTAGCTTTCTCTGTATAATGTTGAGCGGATGCTCCAACGCTGAGAGCCCTCTTGTTTAAGTTTGACTTTGAGTCATCTGGTGGTGATATTAATTCCCTGTTACTTACTGCTAATTCTGTATATATCTTTATGTGACGGTTCTGAAAAGCGAGCTCTGCGCAAAACCAGTTATTTTTCTAAGCTAAATATTTAGCTTCTGGAATAAGAAAGTTAACAGTTCATCTTAAGCTGCAGCGAATGTGAAGAAGCTAACTTTCGTTGATATCGAATCCACCCATTAAACTATAGAGCAATATATACAACGAGCAATTAGCCGTTTTCGATAATTAAAATCAGGAGAAACCTTTGTATAACCCTGTGCAAGTCTGATTCAATTAAGGCTATGAATCCCTGGGGCCGATGTTATCAACGTCCAAAACTGGGTTAAGTTTCTAACCCGGGTTTACTTGGCTATCTTCAACACATGAACTTAACCCGGGTTTGGGCGTTGATAAACATCGACCCTGATCGAAGAAATCTCAGGTCCTTGGCAAAATAATTAAAGTAAAAATTAAATTAAGTAAAATTAACCGATAAAGGAATTTGAAACATTTTACCAAAGAAATAACGGCGAAAACTTTGAACTTGATTCCTGCTATGTGTATGTTTTAGCACTAAGCACTTGCGATGAGTTGCCCAAGGCCGGTCCGCAAAATGCGTGTGCCTGTCTGCAAAAATTCCCATTAAAGTGCCGGTTGATCTTATATCCATTACCGTGGTAGCAGGTACCGCTTTAACTCTGCGACCCTCTCCCTACCCCACCTCAATAAATCTTTATAACAATAAGCATGATCCTATGAAATTTCTAATGTTTTAATTCTATATTTCAAATTTCATTTCTAAAATGGACGTTCTCATCCTTTCGTTCTCAGCTTCTGAAAAATATGTTTTATTATAAAATATTATAAAATACTCCCTTTGTTGGCTTCTCAGTACATATTAGAAATCTTAGCTTCTTCCATTGAACAAAAGAATCATACATATTTTCCTGCTACCTACTTCAGCCTTGTTTATACTACAAAGCTAGGTAATTTCAGAGCTCACGTAAAGTCTCATAATCGTTTCTAAGACTGTTCGACACCAATTTTGAGGTTTTTGATCCAAACCGCGGCCTAAATTTGAGCTCCGGTCCTTCTGGTGGGACCTATTTTTAGCCTCTAATTTTAGAGAAGCATTAACTATCATTATTGTTAACACCAAGGCTGAGCCTCGGATAATAAGGTTGTCCCCCTCCTCCTCCTCCCCGTTGGAATAAAGATATCTCATCCTTTTTTCACCGAAAAAAGTCACAACATTATCTTTCACCATGAATTTCTGGACACTACCAAGGAAAAAATTCCTCAGAATACATCACTCTCTTTAATTATTCAGAACCTTTTGGCTTGTCTATCCACCAACCGAGGGTCCTTTGCGTGTTTCATAACTCTAACGTGACGTTTCATCAGCCCCTTGCTGTTTTTCTGCCCCTATTCCATGTTCCTATCCCCTCTCCCTTCATGGCTCAATGTGTCTGTCAAACTAGGACTTATAAACTCCCTCAAGTGTAGTGTGATACACTCTTATTCTTCATATTAAGTGAAGATTCCTAAATTGAGGCCTAATTGGTGTCACTGTCACAATGTGCAGCAATTGCGCTTGTCGGTTGCGTTCCAGCCCTTTTTACCTCATTTTTGGGCCAGTGGGTGGGGGTCGTGGCCATGGACTCTCTCCTGTTTCGGACTAAGTATTTGGCTTAGTGACTGTATGGCAGGCGTGTTTCATTATTTCTTTATGACTAATGCATTGCATCCTTTACGGATCCACCTGTTTGTATATGCTTGAGTTTATTTTATTATGTTGTTCTAATCCCTTTTCACAGTCTTCAGAACTGCAATAGCTTAAGCTAATGATCCCTCTAGACCTTTATTCCACAAAATTGATAAATTCACAGGTCTCGCCAACCACCGAAACTATGAGACACAAAAAACTTATTTCAGGTGATGATGAAAGCATAAAGCACTCGATTAATGCACCTACGCTTTGCCGATTGAGTCACTGAGGGCCAATCGAACAAAGTTTGAAGCCACAGTTGCGAAAATTCCATGTCACTATATTTTTTGCAAGAATTGAAGTTCCAGGTTGAAATCATTAAGAGACAACTGAGTGCTAACTAATAGCAATATCTAAGTAATACGAACGTGGATTAAAACTATGGTATATGATTTTTTATTTTTTCTAATAGTTACCTAGGATAATTTTCATTTCAGTGCCTATTTGGGCCTGCTAAATTAATTGCGTCATCATTCGTTCTTGCGCTTCCGCAGCGGCCAGATTAATTTCTCTATCACAACAAAATCTACCAAACATCTTTCTGTCAGCTGTTTTTCTGTTAAGTGATAAACTAATTAATTATTGCAAATTAATTTGTCCTTGCTTCAGGTTGACTCAAAGCGTCAGGAAAAGTACTATTCGTCTTGGCTGGAGCAATGCATCAAGCAGAGTCTGGTCTATAAGGACGATTTTCATCGATGCTTATTTGTGCTGCGAAAGATGGACGGACTACGCAAGTCGATTCAAAGTTTCAAGGGAAAACCTAACATGCCAAAAGAGCTGAGCAACCTAGGCAACATTGAGGACAGCCAAAACAAGGACAAAGAGCCGGCGGCCCATTCGGGCGCCGAGAAAGTGGAAGTCCTCAAAAATACGCTCTCAGAAAACCTGGACAAACCGAATCTGGAATCCTTCACCGTTCCTTTCCACCTGCCCTGGAAGGATAGCAAGGAACAGATCAATTATCTGGAAAAATTTGCACCTCACGTCACCTATAAACTGAAACAGTTGATTGACAGCGGGTTCGGCTCGGAACGTCAGCCTTCCCCGGCCAACTGGAAAAATCGCACCGCAGAACAGGCGATCCTTCATGCCGACTACGCGATTCGCCATCGGTCGACGAATCTGGTCGGCCAGAAGGATCTGCTGAAAAAGATCGGAGATCTGGCGAAATCCGTTCAGAAACGGAAACCGGTCAGTACGGTGGCGATTGTCGGAGAAGAGGGGTCGGGAAAGACGGCCTTCCTCTGCGAAATCGCTCACCAACTGGCCTCCTGGCTCGGCTCAGACCCGGTGACAATTCTTCGATTTATTGGGGTCGGACCGCAGACCTATATGACCCACGAACTCCTGGGGAGTATGTGCCAACAGATTTCACTTTGCTATGACATTTCAACGGACGATCTGATGCAGGATCTAATCGACGGGGATCGATTGTGCCAACGATTTCTGTCGATTCTGGGCGAGGTCGGCGCTGAGCAGAAGAAAAAGGGAAGCAACAAACCGCCCCTGGTGTTGCTGATTGATGATCTGGATTTGCTCAAAACCGGTTACAATCTCCGCTCTGATCTAGCCTGGATCCCCCAGATCTGTCCGCTGAACTGTCTGATCATCTTTACGGTGTCAAAATCCGCCAATCTCGACAACCTGCCCGTTCGAGGGGGGCTGGACCCCAAATTCATCCTAGAACTGGGCCAGCTGCCGGAAAAGCTGCTGGTCCAGATTGCCAAAGACTCGATTACGGCGGCTCAGCGGACGATCACCGCTGAACAGAGCGCCGTAATCGCCAACTGCCTGCGGGCAACTCCCCAGCCGATGCTGAGTAGCTACCTTTCCTCCAGTGCCGTCGAATGGACTTCTTATACGGCCCCTAACGGGACCGGGATCCCCAGCGGCCTGCAGGGTTTTGTAGAATACGTGCTACAGAACCTGGAACAAACTTACGGACAGCCAGTGATTGCTTACCTGTGCAGTTGCATCGAATGCGCTCTCTATGGACTGACGGAAGCGGAACTACTCGATTTGCTGAGCGGGAATCGAGAACTGATGAGCTCCCAAGGAGCCAAAGGGGACGCTCGGGTGCAGCGATTCCCCTCCATTACTTGGCTGAAGATTAAGCATAGTCTCAGTAAGAATGAATTAATGGTAGAATAATAGAATAGTGTAAGGGTGTGATGCCAATTTGAAACTCATGCGAATATGAACAGGAATCAGAAAATGAAATTGCAAACTGGTATATACTTGAAACTAGTTGCGGAAATATCAACCCTTTTGGGGCCTACTTGTTGAATAATAACTAGACTGGCACCGCCTCTGTTGGGAGTGATTGTAGTTTACTAATTTGAAAATATTTTCCTCATCCCCAGATAGACAACTTAAATATCTAAATATTTAATGCGTTTTTGATTTTTCTAAAAGAATAAAATAGCTGGTTCATGTTTTACCATGGCATGGTGCGCTTTTATGCAAATAACTTTTTCAGTACCAAGCTTTGAAGCTCATGTCGAATTTTTGTATACAACAACTGTTTCAAATACATAGTATAGTTTACAACCATTATTGCACTTTTGTGATCTCCATTATTATTGCTGCCGTTATGCAAAAAGCACAAATCAGTTAAGCCACTGATTCTCGGGACATGAAAAACTTTAGTTTCAACTTTTGATTTCCGATTTTTGCTGATTTAAGATTTTCTGCTGGAAACCTTTGTCTGTGATGGCTCCGCCTTGGTGCGATGGAGACACGGCGTGATCCGATCAGCAGTCAAGCATCGCTATCTGCAGACCAGCCTGAAGCGAAAGGTTAGAGGCCGCTTGCTTGATGTAGATTGACGTAAAACACACCCCTCCTATTGGGTTAGCTGTCAACAGTCAATCAGATTGCAGGAATTCCTATATTCAGACAATTGACTTACACTTAGCTGAAAAAAAGATTCAGGAGGTCGCCTTCAAAAAAAATGTCGAACAAGCTCAGATCAGCTGAATATGATTGGTAACTTGGAAGGACGGGGGCGTCCTTTGAGACGGGCACCTCAAACGACTGACCAGGGTGGCCCTTTGATTCTGAATACCGTAATACTACCGTAATCTCGTTTTACTTTACTTTGCTGGATTAGACTAGACAAGACTTTGCTTTACCTTGCTTTACTAGAGTTCCTACTAGTACAGCTACGGTCATGTTTAACTTTAAAGAAAAGGGGGTTTTAAAGATAGATTCTTTTGAAAGAAAGAAGGAATCTTTCAAAATAAAGAAAGAGGCAAGAAAGTTAAGGTGTAGGTCAGGTGTAATATAATCCCGGGTCTTTCCCATTATCCCCCCATAGCTTCGTAGAAGTACTGAAGATGCACACTTTGACGGATTGAGTTGAAATGTGTTAGGGGTAGGTTTTCGGGCCTGCTGATTTAAAAAATGCAAAAATTTTAAACTTTCAAAAAATTTTTAAAAATTTTAAAATTTTAGTTTGGTAAGGGAACCAAGAGGAACCGAAAAATGTTTTGCCATCGATTTTGCTGAAAAAATGTATATAGGGGTTTTCGGGGACGTAGAACACGAATCTGAAATCAGTTTTTCGATTCAGCTTTTTGTTAGCTCAGTATAAGCTAAGTTCTAAGCTCAAGATGTAAGCTTAGCCTGAGCTAACGAAAAGCTTGATCGAAAAACGGATTTCAGATTCGTGTTCTACGACCCCGAAAACCCCTATATACATCTTTTCAGCAAAATCGAAGACAGAAAATTTTTCGTTTCCTCTTGGTCCCCCCTTACCAAACTAAAATTTTAAAATTTAAAATTTTTTTAAGTTTAAAATTTTGCATTTTTGAAATCAGCAGGACCGAAAACCTACCCCTACCAAATTTCAACTCAATCCGTCAAAGTGTGCATCTTCAGTACTTCTACGAAGCTATGGGGGGGATAATGGGAAAGACCCATAATCCCTCCCAGCTAAAGCCGTGGTTACACTTGGCAATCTTGTGACAACGCGTTGTGACAACGGCAGTTGCCTCCCATGGTTGTCAACTCTGACAACTAGTGGTTACACGTAACAACAGATTGTGACAACGCACACTTCCTGTTGAGCCAACGCTATGTTTACTATTGCGTTGTCACAACGAAATCGGGCATGGTCCCTACGCGTTGTCACCAGTTGTCACAGCGTTGTGTCACTGGTTACACGAACAACGTCGTGACAACTCTGTAGCAATAGCCGTTGTGGCAACGCGTTGTCACAAGATTGTCAAGTGTAACCACGGCTTAACGCTGTGTGTATTTGTTGCACACAATGTCAATGCTTAAATGTGTCACCTGTCATTCAACCTTTGCCTTAACTTTGGCTTTCGCAAGAAGAAAGCAAGAAATTTTATTTTGAATGAAAGAAAGAAAATTCAAATTACAAATATTCTTTCTTTTAATTTAAATATAAGAGCGTAGCTGTACATTACTGTTTCCTGCAAACTGATTGGCTGTTGACTATCCTCTCATCTCTGAAGACGGAGACGGTCTACGTATGTTATAGTGACGCTGCCCCGGGCCCACTAAACTAGACAAAAAACTAGACTTTTTACACCTTATTCTGTTTTGCAATTAGAATCGGAATTATGCACGCTTCATTGAACATATGGTCAAGCGTGCATAAGTGCACTATAAATAAAGGGAAGAGTAATCCACTACAGGGCTCCTGCTTAGGTCCCTGTTTGGAGGGTTTGTTTGCACCCAATGAAGTTGCAGAAACCGCTTCCACTTTGGGGTATTACGGTAGAAGATTTCCAGTTTATTTTTTAAATGGGTACCCGTTTAGGTGGAGAAGGATCCAAAACAGGTATCCATTTGTTTGGTACAGTCGCCAATAACCAGTTAGATTCAGTCAATCTTAGCCTGTCTTGCGACCCCCCCCCCCCCCACAAACGAAGACCTCTTTCAGTGATACCCCACCAAATGGGGAACTGTTTTGGCTGCTTACCCAACAAACGGGGATGGGGTATGCTTTTTATCTATCCCACCAAACGGGAGAACAACCGTATATTGTGGTCGGAGCACCGCAAAGGAAGATAATTATGTGGCTTATTCTTCTCAAATATAGAAGCATTATACACTCTTGATATCTTCCGTTTGTGTTTTCCTGCTAATGTTCCGTTACGGCTTTTTCTCTACATTTACAGTTCTTTCCATTTGGGACAAGAAGGATAACGACCTGTTTCTTGTTTTAGGCAATTCACACGGACATGGCTGAGATGTTCTCTAATCTTTGGACGGAACAAGAGGCTCCCTGTGAGTGAGTTACTCATTAGAGAATTGTGTTAATTTGCACGTTTTTATTCAGAAAACCTCCACAAAAACGAAGGACTGCAAAAAAGCTAAGTCAAGATCGGAAGTTATGTTAAGACACAGCCATTAGCTTACAGGAACAAATTAATATACTGTTATGGTATCTGACTCTTTACTTTAAATTTAAATTTCAACATTCCAGTTTGAATTCAGAATTTAACCTGGATTTGTATTAAAATTTCTGCATGCTCTCACTGCTCCTGAGTATCATTATTACAATATTCCGTTGTCTAATTCTATTTTACGAAATAGTTAGGCAAAATTATTCGATATAAAATGATATCAGAATTAGCCTTCAATAGCCTCCCAGCCTTATAAAGTGATATAAAGTGATTTTCATCTGAAAGCAAAGAAATGAGACAAAGAAGAAGATTAATTCTAATATGCGCTCCATTTTGCTCTTTTTAGTCCAATTGTCCCCCCTCTTGTTTATGATTGTTTGTTTTTGTGTACAGCTTTGCAAGACGGGGAGTCCAATGTTCATGTGTTCATGCCGCGACCGCTGAAGACAATCGGAGAAGGCGTCATCTATAACGTTCGAAGGGTTCGAGAGCTTTGGTTTCATTTGCTCAATTCCGGTAAATAAATCCATTTCCCTATAAAATTTAATTTCAAATTAGGTTTAATAATCAAGAATCAAACTACAAATGTTTTCGCCAAGGCGTCTAAGAGTAAATAGCGCAATCCCTTTCCCAGTTCTTGAAGACACAGTATAATTTGGAACATTTGTAGTATACACTAACTGTTTGTTCGACCAGTTTCGCGCTCTGGGTTATTGGCTAAAATTCGTGCACTGGTGCGCGGGATGTGCCTTGGAGATAGCGAACAGCGAAATGGCGCACCAGAAAGGTTTCATAGAATCAGTGTAGGTTAGTTTCTGCATTTCACATGGACCTGTGATTGATTACCGTACGAGTTACTGTTGGTCATGTAAGTTGGAAAACTCAATGATGTGATCCCCAACCTGAACACTTTCCCTTCTTTGGATAATCTCACACACGAGTATGCCATTTCTCTATTTCAGTGTAACTTATGTAAATTACTTAATACAAGTATATCTTATGTATTTATACATACAGTGCATATGCAGCTATTAAAGAAATTTCTTGAAACCTATTGTGACTGTTGTTTGTTTTCAGAATAAATTACTTTGTTGTTTGTTTGTTTGTTTGTTTGTTTCTCTGTTTGTTCTGTTAAATTCTCTTGACTGTTTCAGGCAGCCTAGATCTTCTGAAGGAACAGGCCCTCTGCAATTTCGATTACCTGGAAGCCATCACTCACTCCTGCGGCCTTAGTCATCTCCTTTCCGTTCTGGAGGGGACCATGTATCACGTGTTTCACTATGATTTTCAGTTCCTCTATCACGTGATCCTGGTCCCTGCCCTTCCCAGCCTTGCCAAAGAACCGCTACTGTTGGCCTCAGAAATCATCGGCCGTCTGAGATATGTTAAAGGTTAATTAGCAACTAATTAATTAGTTAATGAATTGTCTTATTGAAAAGACGGGAATGCTGAATGCAGTTTTGATATGAACTGTGGTGGTTGGTAGCTCGGTTGGCAAAAGGGTGAAGTGTTAATTCGGAAGTCGGGATTTTTTGGGACTCGCCCGAATTTTTCGGGACCCAGGTGATGGAGCGATAACTAATGTATTTTGTTAAGAATAAAATTGTATAAGACGGATTGTAGGGAGGTTGTGATCATTTCCGTGTTTGGGGTGACAACTATCGCGAAACTAATTAAACTTCCAATGCAATCCATGGCAATCCAATCGCTCAGAATACACTACTTCGGTATCCCGGAATAAATCAGTAACCAATACAGGAGTTTTTGTGTAAAAATTTGAAAATTTTCAATTTTTGCTAAAATAAGTCTTACAGAGTTGCTCGAAAATAGTCTAAATCGTATAAAATTAAATATTAAATTGAGCAAGTTGGTGTTTTGAAGATGACTGCGGTAAACGTTAACACTACCTTAACATCAGATCGAGACAACGCCCTATGATATCGTTTAAGACAGTTCCAGTTACTTTTGTACTCCGAGAAAGCTGTTTTTAACTTTGACAGTTTGACTTCAACTATTTGCAGTATAAGGCGAATTTTATTTTCGATTTTCCGTACATCAACAGGTGCCCTGCCTTACTAAAAATGCGTAAGCTATTTTGCCCAAAGTTAGATAATCGCTGAAGTTGTGTTCTTTTTGAGCACATCCCTATTTTTGAAGTTTAGTGGATGTTGTGAAATTTGCTAGATTTTCATATTTGCGGCTGATCAATAACTTAAAGGGGGGGGGGTCACTTTTGCGCCGATTTTTCGACCATCTTCGAATTTGCTCATTTTCACATATTTTGTAGTCCCCATGGGTCCTCAAAACAAGACAAGTGCGTTTTGCGTAATACTGCTTCTGTCCTTCTCTAGAGCCCTTCAAAGGTGACCTTGACATGTGTTAAACATAGGAAAATGAAAAAGTTAGGTTCAAAAGTTTGTGGCAGAAAATTTTTTCGCTATATGAATGATACAGCGCTGAAACTTTCCACATATGTCAAGAACATATTGTAGAGTGCAGCTATCTAGTTTGGCGCAATTCTGTTGAGTGGCGGATTTTAGTGAATGTTTAAAGTCAGAATTTTGGAAAATCCAGCATTTTTGGACTACGAAAAAACAGGACCTCCAGTACTCTTTTGCTTGTCGTGAACGATTGGCAAAGGCTATAGAAATGGCCTATATATAGCTGCACTCTACGCATGAAAACACGTCTTATGAAAGTATTCGCGTGTTTTTATCAACTACAGTATGCTCAAAAAACTTGCCACAAAAACAGCAAATTTTGGTAAAAATGGCCATTTTTCATAATTTTTACATTCTTTTGATAATTTCTCACTCATTCTGTAGGTAAAAAATCAGTAAAAAAATAAAAAAATAAACTTGGCAGATTAATATATCCATGTCTGTCACATAATGTGACCAAAACAAATGCGTCAATATTGAACATGATTGCTGTGGCGGCACCTTTGATCTTTATAGGTGGAAAATGCCAATTTTTAAATTTCTCAAATATAGACAAATTGCGTATCAATCGATAGCTAATGGGATGAGGAGCAACTTTTCTCATAGAACTATGGGTCTAAAATGCTGTCTGTGCAAGATAAAATGAGCTAAAGTTATACTGAGCAGTGAGCAGTCCTCCAAAGTTAGGACAGTGCATCACTCAAGCATGCATTGTGAACGCCTGGATAGCCAGCTTTGAGCCGCGTCTGCACTTAAATATTACTTTAGTAAAGACTTTAATTTGGTGTATCGGTCAACCCTGTTCTCGGTCGCGTTCGGTCTCCACCTGACCCTTCAGGGCTGATCACCGGAATTTTCAAGTTTTCCAGCTTTGAACCTGAATAACTCTGTCACAGTTTTATTTCGAACACTAATATTTTGTCTTGTTTTTAAGAACATATGGGGGGGACATATTATGTGTGAAAATGAACGAAATCCGCGGCTATCAATTTTTGACCAAAGTGACCCCCCCCATAAATTATAATTTACTACCAACTGGCTGTAAACTTCACTTTCTGCTGTTTCACGGTTTTCGAATAGTATAAACAAATATTACCGTTCAGAGAACAGTATTTCGCAGCCGTTCCCAGAACGTAATCTGTTTGGATAACTGGATTTTCATAGTCTGCTATGATAACGTAAAACCTGAAATTCGCATACAGATTGCCGTTATATCATTTAATCAACGTCTGTAGAATTTATGATACAGCCGTCATATATAACCAAAATTGTCACACGCTAACTCGCATAAGCCTGAACAATTTCATCGAATCTGATGGAATTTAGTTAGTCACAAGTGGTAATGGTAATCTTTCTGGTTTCAGTTAGCACTAACCGGTTAGGTCTCACTCAACCCAGATGAAATATGGGCTAAACCAGGGGTTTTTACAGGCTTTAAAAATGTATGGTGCTGGTTAATCCAACCTGCAATGTATTTTTGTTCGGAACTAACTTCCTCAAAGAATTGTTAACGAAGCAAACGTTTCGCATCAAATCCTAATGTTTCTGACTCTGCTCTCAAAATATCGAAATATGTATGTAGCACTCCACAAATTTTTACAGATTTCAAAAAAATTGTGTTCCTCCTTTTTTCCCGATTAAAAGGAAACCAAATATTCTCTTTCTCCAATATTGTTGGTAGCCTCCCTTTCGCAGACAGAATTTTCTGAGTCGTAGAAACTTTAATCATTTTTTTCATAATACTCCATCAATGAAGCAATTTGTTACGACAGCGTGCCAGACCCAAAGAATTCGCTCCTGAGGTGGAAATCGATCCAACAATCGTCGCTTAACAGGACTGACGCTCTACCGATTGAGCCAACCACGCACAATCAAACCAAGCTTATATATAGTTATTTTTGCTTTTTATTTTTAAATAACAATATACAGTTATTTTTGCTTTTTATTTTTAAATAACAGAGTTTCATTGCTAACGAAATACAATTTGGATTATTGTTATCTTTTCAGGTCACTAAACTTTTTTCCGAACCTAGCCTTATTTTCTTCTTATCGACCTTTCAAGAAAAGGACTCTAGTTCAACTTAGTCGGTTGGCGGCTCCCAACCAACACCGTTTGGGAGATAACGCCAAAGCAGATCACATTGATTCTGATTGTTTTAGACTCTTCAAGCTCCTACATGAGCCATTTAGTGGAACAAGCTATGGCATGGGTAGACAACTATTACTGGACTCCCCTTGTGGTTCCCTTGACCTGTTGGATCAAACCGCCGAAGTGTGATCTGGCACTACACTTTGAAATCGAATGGAAGTAAGTCTTGAACGGGTGGAAATTCGAATTTGAATTCGAAAATTCTTTCACATTTTTCCAGATTTCTGCAATGGCGTTGTGTTCTGCTGGAAGAAACCAGTTGCGGGGGAAGTGGGAGACTGGTGTTCTCTCATTCAGACGCAAAAGGGGATGAGTAGCCTGAGATAAAGGCTATGGTTAAATTTTTAAGAAGGTTAATTCAACTTACTATTAACTTAACTTTCCTCACTATCTTTTTCGTCCCATCTTTCGAATGGCGGGGAAAGCGAACGTGCTGTGGAGACAAAGCAGCGATCCCGTTTCTATTGCTTCGCTGTAATACGAACGTTATCTGAATTAAATTTAAATTAAAACTTCTTAATTGTACACAAATTCCAGCCTTTTTTCACGAATTTTCGTTTCTAGAGGTGGGCCGATTATTGTTCAGCCAACTCGAAATTATCAGCATCTGCTGGTGGCCGGTGAAACGGACAACGGGATCATTCGAATGTATCATATTTCATCTCAGGTCTTGGTACGAGCATTTCAAGGTAGAGTTGGGAAACGCTGTCCTGAAGTAATAAAAATTAAACAAATAAAACAAAATAAATAAAACAAATAAATTAAAATTAAATGACTAAACTAAAATAACCATTGTCCCTTCTCTTGTTGTCAAATGCCGTCTAGTCTAGTCCACCAGTCCAAGTGACTGTCTCAGCCGCCACCTTTCGCCACCCTTTCGGGATAAATTTTTGTATGAGTGATTTTATTGCCTTCTTGTTGAAGAACGTCCAAAACTGAGCTTGACTATGTATCATCTTGACCCCCGCTGCTTCATTGCAATTTTTCTAAAACTTTGAAGTTTTTGAAAGCGTCACCTGAGACAACCACCCTAGTCCACCATTTAAATACCGTTACAATCTGTTTTTAGACTAGTTACCTTGTCTTTATTTTAATTAATTCTAATGCTTTAATGTTTGCTTTAGTTGCTTTAAATTGCTTTAATTTAATTTCAATTTTGATTTAATAATCTTGAGTTTAATTAATATTTCAGGTCATTCTCAGCGAATCCTTTGTATGACTCTGAGCAGGGATGGTCAGTTTTTTGTTACCAGCTCAGCCGATAAGACCATCAAAACTTGGGATCTGATTCAAGGAACTTGTCTCAGAAACTTATCGTAATTTGTCTTCATAATAATAATAATGTGGCGTTAAATTGATTTACCTAGCATATATTTCCATTTCTCAACCTTTCGAAGTTCACGTCAAATGTTGCACCAACAAACAAAGAAACGCAGGAGGGACCATTTTATACCAGGCTAATTAATTGATTAACTAATTTGGATTAGGATTGACAGTGATTTAGATAATTTATTAGTTTATTAATTACTTTTCAGTCCCCATCAGGAAAAGACAGTGTGCCTCTCCCTGACGCGTGATGACGTTCGACTTGTCTCCGGGTCCCACGATCGAACTGCCAAACTGATCAGTCTGGAAACGGGTCGAGTGATCAGGAATTTTGAGCATTCCGGACCGGTTCTGTCCCTCGCCCTCACAGAGGATGATGATATTCTAGTCACCGGTAGGCAACCAGGAGTATCAAGTCTGACACAAAAATGTGTGTAGAAAACAGTGATCACTGATACAGCATCATAGGCTTCTGGCCTGGCATAATACATTTTCGGAATCAAGAAATTAACTAAATATCTAACCAAATATTAACTTACCAAAATGGTCAACTTACGAAGTAATATTCCCTGATATCTACTGTAGTTCTTTAATACCTGAAATATGCAAAATAGAAGGCGCACATATGACAACGAAAAAGTTTCAGTATTGTTAACTGTCGCTGCTCAAAAGTAACATATATATATATACTATGTAAAAAATTTTCCTACCTTTCCAACATACCATGACACTATCTAGGAAGTATTTTAGTAGTAGAAGAGTAGGTATGTTAGCAGAGTAAGAGTGGAGTAGCGTAGTGGTAAGTATATATTGACCATTTTACAGATTTAAGCAGAAAACTGTAGTTCAACTGCCTTTGACCAGAAATATGTATCTAGACTACTCAACAACGACGCAGCGTATGCGCCACAATTTCAGTTTATTTTCTAGATTTTTGACCAATTTAATTTTTTATTGTTTTTGACCCTGGTTGTCTCTCTAGTGTTGCCTCGTTTTGCTGTTTCAGGTGCTGACGATTTCTACGTTCGTGTCTGGAACATGGACAGCGGCGAGATCATCTCCCAGATCTCGGGTCTGATGGCCCCGGTGACCCGCCTTGTGATCAGTTCAAACGATGCCTTTCTCCTGGTCGCCTGCGAGGACGAGACCCTCCACGTGATGTCCCTCTGCTCTGCCACTCAGCTTCATGAGCTCAGAGCGCATGACGGCAAGGTATATATAACGATAAATTTAAGATTTTTGTTGCCCAGAAAAGGGTCACAAAATAAAAAATACTCAAATGGTTTCATTTGGCATAGGACTGATATGAAAATTCAGCTGATGGCTCGGTGGTGTAGTGGTAAGCACGTCTGACTGCAAATCGAAATATTTTTATCCTGATTGATGCTGAACTTCCTATTCTGTTATTTTTGGTCCGATGCAAAAACTGTTGTTGTAAAATCATTATGCTGTGAGAACTTACATCAAGAAAATGAAGTAAGCGCAGGCTAGGAGGCGGATCCACGAAAGATTTATACAAGACATTAACAATAAAGAAATAATGAAGAACCCTAGCAAAAGCCTTAGTCCGAAACAGGAGAGAACTAATTTTTTTATTCCATCGATAATATCTGTAATCCAATCCATCTGTAACATCAAAAGCCTGTTCGATATTTGACTATGGATGTATTTTTATGCTTTTTTCTTTTAGGCAGTCAGCATATCTATTGCCCACGACGATTGCCAAGCATTCGTTGGAAGTACAGATGGAAAAATCTACATTTATGATATTCATACCAAAGAGCTTCTCGGAACCAGACTTTGTGGTACTGATCCTGTTTCTACAGTCAAGGTAGGGTGAAATTTCAAATTTCGGTATGAATTATAAAATTTAAAATTTCAGTTTGAAAAAAATTAAAATTCACATGGAAAATACATAGTGATCTGTCATTTCTAAATTTGCTTAATGCACTTACAAAATGAAGTTAGATCCGAACAACACAGCAGTGGAAATGACGTGGTACGGCTGGATAAATAAGAGCGAAAGTATGAAAATTACGTAAAGTTGATGCATCTCAAAGCACCATTAAGAGAAAGCATAAACTCAAAACAGAATTCGGACTTTTATTTTCATTCTTTATAGCAAACGTCAAACTTTAGTAAAAGCGCCTTTGAAACCTAAAACTTTTCTTTAAGTGCGTGCGGGAATTCAGTGCATTTCCTAATTTTTTGCATTTTCTATTTTCATTTTTATTTCCATATTTATTTTCAGACCACAGCCGACGGCCATTTTCTGGTTTCCGGCAGCGGAAAAGCCATTCACCTGTGGACTGTGGAGGATCGAAACTGTCAAACTCGCCCGTCCAGTCGCCCGCATCGAAGTCTGCTGACGATGCGACCGGAGGGAAGCGGAGTTTTCCTGAGCTGTATGCAACTGACCAAACCAGGAAAGCAAGCAATTGCAGGTTCGAGCAACGCTGCCACCTTATATTTATTAGTTTTAATCTGCGATTGGTTATATCTTTCAACCGCTTCCAAATGGACTTTGCTATAGTTTGCTGTTTTCAGGATTTTGTAAGAAATCTATTAGAATTTTTCTCAAAAACACTCTCATCTTATGCCAGATGAAACTCACTTACCCTCGTTCACGTGGTAACCCAGTTTCAGAAAATCCCAAAATCCTTCGAAGAATTTTTATTTTCTCTCAAGGAGATCTCTTAACTTTTGACGTGCCTGCTCAGGACATGTCCAAAACGATTAATTAGAGAATCGGTTCTTTTTAGAAAAGTGTTCAAATAGAGTAGGGTGTTTTATTATATTGTAGACTGGAAAATTTTAAAACTTAACTATTCCGCAGTCATAAAAGCAAACAATTTTTCGAAACTTCCACTGAATCGAGGTTAAGCTTTTGACCTGGTGACCCGATTGCCTAGTGCAAAACGTGACTAAACCTAAACTAAATCATTTACAATGGCACCAGTCTCTCATCCTCAGTTTTGCTTATTTTTCTATCTTGTATAATTTGTGTTTCCAGTGTCATTTATCATTTATCATTTTCAGGCTACACTGACGGCAGTCTGGAGTTTTGGGACCTGGAAACCTGTATAATCTCCTGGCGCGGAAACACCAACACAAACGAAGCCATAACGGCTTTGGCCTTTTCCGCCGATGCAATCTATGCCATAAGCGGGACAGAACATGGCAGTGTTCATGTGTGGGCCACCCTGAATGGCAGCATTGTGAAACAGTATACGGTAGGCGAAATAAGAGAGAAGGAACATTTTTACTACTACTACTACTACTACTACAACTACTACTACTACTACTACAACTACTATTTTTACCCTACTTTTATGGGCCAACCGTTTGCACTAATTTCCACTGCAGTTGTATCTCTCTCCGTATTTTATTAGTAGTACTTAAGAACAGAATTTTAAAGATTTATTTATGACATCTAAAGATTAAGATGGTGACGGATATAAATGGAACTAGCAATTGCAACTAGCAATTGCAACCATAAACTAACTTGTTTCTATAACCATATGTAATTTACATAACTTTCCCAGTGTCCGGGATAATGCAAGATTGCATAATGCATTTTATATATAAGAAGAAGAGTAAGCCACTAGACAGCTGTTTGTCCAACTGGTTTACTGTCATTTCAGCATCACCAGCACCAGATCAAAAATATCGACATCTTTGCCGACGGTCTGCGAGTCTGCAGTCACGACGCGTCAGATCAGATGCACGTCTGGAACATGGTGGACCCGTCACCCGGCAGCGCCTCTGGGAGTATGGCCGGGTCTACCTCCGTG
Source organism: Trissonchulus latispiculum (assembly GCA_030248195.1). Classification (NCBI taxonomy): domain Eukaryota; kingdom Metazoa; phylum Nematoda; class Enoplea; order Enoplida; family Ironidae; genus Trissonchulus; species Trissonchulus latispiculum. The sequence continues at coordinate 38,463 of JASAND010011394.1, forward strand.
GATGAAACGATAGTCTCCTTCAAGGGAGTTCGAGAATTTGTCCAGCTGGGCCGAAATGATACCGATTTTATTGGGAAGAGTGCGGAAGTGGAAAAGGAGTACGTTGGATTGTGTGGGATAGCTTACTTGAAAATCTGTTGGAAAGGAATTTTGATGAATTATTCGAAATAGACTTAATTAGTGTAATGTGGTTGCACAGCGGCAATACCAAGATTGTGATAAATCGGGAAAAGTACATTGCATTTTGACCGACTATTTGTGCAGTGTTTTGCTATCAAGAGTCATTAAGGAAACAGCAACTGGTGAAATTATGAAAATGCTTTTAAAGAAATTTTGGTTAATTTTGCATTCCTATTAATGGCTGAGTTGATTCATACTAATGCTGTAGAATTAAGACAACAAACTTGTAATTTTTTTATTGCTAGCTCTCGTTGCTTCATTTGTTGCTTTAATTGTAATGTACGTGTGTATCTGCGCTCTAGCTTAAATGTTAAAACTATACATTTTCTAGTCCCTGCTTTTTTCAGAGCCCGAATTTGGTCAATTCAGGGTGATGTGGCCTCGGTCCGAGGGAAGCTGAGTCACGTGGACAGCATCACGTGTCTGATGCTTAATAAGGATGGAAAGTTTGTGGTAACCGGGTCCGCAGACATGTCCCTCAAAGTGTGGGAGACGGCCACCGGATTTTTGACACAAGTAAATAAATACTGTACTATCACCTATGACTCAAGCTAAAAGGTTAAAACAAATGATTTGCGGAAATAATTTCAAAGGGGAAACCTACATACATCAAAAACATTGTAAACAGTAAACGAGAGGTAAACTTTTTCAATCTAAATTTGAGCGAAAAATATTAAATAAATAAATAATTAAAATAAAATATGTAAATTGGATATTGTGTCCTTTTCCTTCGAAATTCAGTAGCTTGACCCGGACAGGTTTTGTAGCTCATCGACAAAGTGTATATCCTATAATGTATCAAATGGTTTTAAACTCTATATTACTGAGTTTTAAGGTTTCATGTCCTTTTTCGTCCCTTGATTTTTGTTAATTTTCCACGATTGTCTCAGTCTTTTACATTTTTAGGTCTTGGTTGGTCATGAAGGAAAGATTACTTGCTGTGATATTTCGCCGGACGGGAAAGTGGTACTCTCCGGCAGCAGTGACTCTTCTGTGATCTGTTGGGACATTGATACAGGCAGTGCCCGACACACCTTTCAGGGTCATACAAACACAGTGTCCAGTGTCCTACTGACTGGTGATATTACCGTAGCTTTATCAGGTTAGCAAAAAGAATCAAGCATACATAATGATAAAAATATGCGACTTGACACGCTTTCAGTTAGCACGGCAAAACTATGCTTTTCTCTCTACCGGCTGACCTCAAACGCTTCGCAAATCAGACCCATCACTTCAAAGAAATCCGCGCGCTATGCTTGTGTTCTAAAGCTCGAAGCAGGAACAAAATTTCGAGCTTTAACTCCCAAGAATAGAGCTATTGAGCTATTGCTAGCGTTTTAACCACGTACGTACGTCGAGGGGAGAGAGGTCAATATGGTCTGATATGCGGGGTGGGTCAGCCGTTAAGTGAACAGAGCATATATAGTATTTGCTCTTAGGGTAACACTGGTTTCGATCACCCTTCGGAAGTATCATTATTTTTGTTGATGATGGCAGATAGAACTTTGCTCTCATTTAGATGATTAAACATTTAACCTCTATTCAGCTGGCTCAATTCAGTAATGAATATATAAATTGAAGATATGATTAGTAATAATAGATTATTTTGAAAGAAAACAGGCAGACACACACTACACCACCCACTACAGGCTCCATAAATTCGGCTCTGATTCGGGGATCGATCTCACAACTTTCCGTCAAATATGCTGAAACTCTGCAGATTGAGCTACTCAAAACCCTTGTCAAGACAGGGAAGAGTAGAGTTACAACTAATCTAAGAGCACTAAGGGTGCCGTTAGAACCGGCTGTGTGACGATTCCCCCAAATTTAATGAGGCTGAATTGAAAGGTCATTTGTCAACTGTCTCTTATACTCAGCAGGGTGACTCGTGTTAAAATAGAAATCTATTGAATTCTGCTACAGTATAGTGGCTGAACCTATTCCATTGCTCCCAAGTGAAGATTTTAAAGAAAATTGTAAGTTAGAATTAGTTTTAAATTCAGACTAGGAAATCGTTTAATTTCAAAATGTTTAAATAAAATCATATTGTTTAAGATAAAATAGTAGCAAGTAGATATTTTGAAATTCAAAATGAAATTATATTTGCTTTATGCGTAAATTGAAATATTGTCTGATAAAATAGTGGGATACCTAAAAAACGTCAATCAATTCAATCCTAAAACAAAAATTTATAATATTGCAATAATGGTCAATCATTTTTAACGTAAGTTTCAGTTGACAACTAGTTAAGAAAATTTAAACATCTTTAATGAATTGAAGCAAAAGTATAACGACTAATAACTCGTATTTCCATATTTGCATGTAGTTCATAACGAACTCTCAGTTTTCTTTCCTTTTCACCCCTCTTTCTTCTTTCCAACTGTCCCTCATGTTTAATCTTAAGTGACCATTAAATTTGACATATAACTGTCAACATTTTGACAGCGGCATGCCCTTTTTGGGGGAATCGTCACACAATCTTAGAACCAATCTATTGTTTGACTGACAGTTGACCTTTAAGAGGCGGCCTCTTTTGTCTTCAATTTCTATAATAATTTCTACGCTTCTTTGACACTAGCGTAATCTTCAGATTTTCCTAAGTTTAATAACTAGAGCTATTTTCAGTTTTTCTAAGCAGTATGAATTAAAATGGTTCATTAAATTAAAATTAAAATATAACATAACATAACATAACATTAAAATTTAAGCTTATTTTTGACCAGACATTAACTGAAAATTTCTTGTATAATTTAGTGTGATGTTTGAGCATTTTACGTTGCGCTTTTAAGATTACTTCAAGTTTTAATCTAAATTAAAACTTACCTTAAACGCTAAATTAAACATAATTTGTATTAGTGAAATTACGTTTCAGTTGTGACGTTTAAACTATCTTTAATGCAATGCACTCTCCCTCCTTATTTATTAGTCTCACTCACTCTCATTCTCTTTTGTCTAATTTTAGTGTTTTCATAAATTAAGTTTAACAATAGATTGGCTCTAACGGCCCTCTACCGAGTTTTCCTCTTTTAACTCTTTCATGCAAAGGTCCGAATTAAATTTAACTCCACTCTATGTACCCTTTCTTGAAAAGACCCCTTGTTTCAGTTTGAGTTCACACCCAAGCTGTAGTGACACGTTTTTTAATTAATTAGAAAAACTCTTAAATTATGTCATGAGATTTCAACTGTGACTTTATTGACAGATATAAGAGGTAGTTAATCGCAATGAATGACACTATTGTAGGCTAGTATCGAGAAGTCAACAGAGTGAAGTTGTGCGTTTAGTAAAGGTGGTATTTGTCCGTCATATACTGAACAATTTAGCCATAGATGCCCATTGGAATTGCTCGCCGAAAGCACCAGGAAAAGTTTCTACATTAATACTTCTACTCGTCACTACTACTTTTTGCTGTTTCAGGCGGGACGGACGGTTGGATCTACATCTGGTCTCTGGAGAAGGGGGCCTACATCACCTGTTTCAATGTCCACATCCCTGTGCTGGAAATCATGAGTTCCCCCGACGCATCGCGAATCATAGTTCGACCCGAGCGCTGCGAACAGTTCCCCATCCTCTGTCTTCACAACACGCCTGCCGCCATAACGGCCCAGCGCAAGGGTCGAACTACCAGTATTTCCAGTACAGGAAGTAAGGCATGCGCTACCTCTCTGCTCTCTGTATACTCTGGCCGTTCTGACCTCTGAACCCCCACCCACCCGACCGCAGAAGTACCCAGAACACTCATTTCTCTACTACTTACGCTCTACCTCAGTCTCGTGTACGTTACCGCGCTACGACGCTGACTGTTTGTTTGTTTGTTTGTTTGTTTGAATTTATTTATATTCAGTTTTCTGTGACACACTGCCTGTGTCTCCATCTGCCGGAGATATTTGAGTTGAACGGTTCATAGGAGTTTAGAGAGTGTCACATAACAAAGAAAAGCTTTTTTACTTGGATATGCCTTTCTGAGACATCCACTTTAAATCAAGAGTACCTAATTCATAAAGGCCGGTTCACACTAGCGCACAAGCACAAGCACAGGCACAAGCACAAGAACAAGCACAAGCACAAGCACAAGCACAAAATGAAAACGTTCACACTAGGGCACAAGCATAGCCAATAGAATTTGAAATTCAGCCTGGCCACGCCTTCTGTGCATAGTGCAAAACAATTTTCATTGGTTGCAGGCGTTGTGCTTGTGCAAAAAGTTAAACTGAATTCAACTCTGCGTTGTGCTTGTGCTTGTGCTTGTGCTTGTGCTTGTGCCAGTTTTTAATAGTGTGAACCGGTTGTGCTTGTGCTTGTGCCTGTGCTTGTGCTTGTGCTTGTGCTTGTGCCCTAGTGTGAACCGGGCTTAAGAATATGACAGCTGACATACCTATGTTTTATAAGCTAGTCGTATCCTCTGCTAGTGTTTGAGGTCGGCCGGGGCAAATGTCGTCGGCCGGTGGGCGGCCGCCGGCCGGCCAAACAAATTCGTCCGCTATGCGTTTGTTCTAAAGCTCGAAACAGATTCAAATCTCGCGGACGTACTGCTTGTGCTTTGAGGCCACGTGCTCCTTTACGTTCTGGTTTCGGAAGGGGGGGGGAGCAGCCCCCTCCCCAAAGTACGCCCTGGTGCCTATGAACGATGTTCAACAGTTCCTAGGGGTCTAGAAAATCCGTCAGATACACGATAATTTTGCTACTTTTTAACTTTCAATACTAGCTGTGACATTCCTAAACTCCTTGCACAATGTAAAGCTTAACAACATTGTGTTGTTCTAGGGCGTCCCTGTGATATTGTCTTGGTAGAGCGGAAGTTTCCGTTTCACTGTTGCAATTCCCCCTTTCTTACACTTTTTAGAAGTTTATAAACCTTCACACTTGAATCTGGAAAAGGCCACAGTTTTTCCTTACCACCCATTTCTACCTGATGAACCTTTTATGTTGCTTAAGTTTCACTGTAGCATGATTTTATTATATACGTTTTGCCTTTTCTAAATCCCGTCTTCGTTATGAATTTCAGAGCTTTTACAGTACACTTGTACTAGCATTGCTTATTTCTAAAATCGATTATTATTGCTTCTGGATAATATGTATTGTAGATTTTAAATACCTGCTTGACATTGAAAGCTGCAAACGCCAACTTAACCAAACTAATTAACCGAATTTTTAGTCAACTGGCTGAAATTATCTGTGTGCTTATTGCGTGATTTCATGATTTCAAACTGGTTCCGCCGAGTTTGAGAAATTTGCTAACTTCACTGTAAAGTGAATATTTAATTTAATATTTCATATAAATATTGAACACACTACTCCAATTTCCTCTGTTCCCGCAAAATTATGACCAAATGTTCAACACCGCCTGTTGGCAGACGTACGCTAAGTTAAAATTTGTTATAACAGGACTACAATTCTTTTACAGTTCCTAGCAAATCCTAACTAATTTAAATTTGATTAAATTTAAATTTAGCTCTTTTGTATGTGCGCAGATGAGTGCTATTTTAGGCAGCGTTTCCCTGGGCTCTGCCATGATGGGTGGCCCGGGCGCGGGGGGCAACCAGGACAAGGATTCAGTTAACTCTATGCCAACCAAGCCCCTTCAGCCCCCGCCTGCCCCCGTTGGGCCCAAACACTCCATCGCCAATCAGCAGCACAGCGTCTTCGCCCAGCTGGAGCGAAGTCGAAGCCGAGCCTCCCTGTTCGCTGACCAGCCCACGCTGACCACGCGAGTCAGCACGCACGCTGTCAACAACAACAACAGCACCAGCAACGCTGACAGCGGCAAAAAGAAGGACCCGGAGCCCAAATCCTCCATTTGCTGTATGCTTTAGGGCTGTTTTGCTGAACTCTTGTGGGATATAGACTGACTTTTGATTGGATGAGTGGGGTACTACGCCTGTGGTTGCTTTTTTCTTATGCTTTGTTTGTGTACAAATCTACATATGTGTATGTGAGGATATAAAGTTCTATGGCTGTTTTAGTGTGCTAGGAAAGTAAAGGTACAATTGTCAACTGTATCGCAAATACAAAATTCGATGTTAGTAATTTTCAGGTTTAGAATATGTAGTTAACCACGGTTTCGGCTGGTATAAAATATACTAAGATTAGGGTATTTGGTGCAGCTTAGGCATTGCACTTGTGCGCAGTGTTGTACACTTTTGGTTTCGAATTCCAGCTTGCTGCCATTCAACTGAGGCACATGAGTTACTCAGTCGGCAACGATTTTTGAACAGTCAACATAGAATTACGTGTGCTCTTGGTATCATGCCGCTGTGCAACTTGGTTTCATTCTTTACTTTGGATCCGAATTATGGCTACTTCTGAATCACTCAGGTTTTTGAAAAAACAGATTTGCAAAGTTGATAACTATAAAAGTCTGAAATTATTCTAAATGGTCTAAATTAAGAAGTCTGGAAATTGATTTACACAGAAGCTTCAGCTTTTATTCTGCTTTTATTTTGCTTAAGCACACAATATAATGTATTTACATGGCAATTTTGGCTAAACTGATATGGCTTGATATCAAGGTCGTCTAAGGGCCCCAACCCCAAATCCGATTGGATCGATCAGATTTGAAAATCCGGGATCAGCCGCCAACTCCAGGATTGCCTCAGCGCCGCAGGAGTCCACCATGGCCTGGCGAAAGTCCAGATTCGATGTCGCCACTTCGTCTGACAGGCTTGATTCCGCGAAACAGTCGAGACACCTGAAACAAAAATGCAGAAAAAAATGGGTTTAAGAAGTTTAGGTTAAAAATTTTAACATTCAAGTATCATGTAGAGTACAGACTCACTAGGAGTAAGCAACCGTTTTAGTTTTGTGGTTGGTTTGGGGCCTTTTCTGTAAAACAAATAACGTAGTTTAGTTCACTGTCAACGAAAGAGTTACATAGTATCGGTAAAATTGTTAAGAGGTTAAGTGAGTAGGATCACCGTGATATGTCTTAAAGGTATTACTGAATTACGATTGACTGAAGATTCAAGCCAGAATCGAAATAATTTTATGATAAAAGCATATGATAAAAGCAGTATTGTAATGTATATACAAATATAAAACAATCAAAAGCTGGAGAAAATTGAAGATTTACTGCAAATTGCAAATTTCTAGTGCCATTCGCCCAAAATTTACCGTAAAATAGGTGTGAACAAAAGTGACTATTGACCCGCTCTGACCCGCGGGTACCCACTGACCTGAAAGTCGACCTGGTATCCGGGACCCACTTCTGGGATTACTATCAGGATTCAATAATGAATCGGAATTAAATCCAAGTGTGGATCCTAGGTTCAAATCTGATGTCAAAGAATAAGATCGACTTCGAATTTCAGGCGCGGATTCGGGTTTATACGCTGATCCTGATCCTGATCCCGATTCTGGTTTTAGTCACCTCCCGCAAAATCTTACTCACCAAATGAAACTTTTCAAACGAAAGAAAGTACACCAACCACCTAAGATCGCAAATCTGGCCTGAGAAGGGGATTCAACCCAGACAGATACACAGACACAATCCAACCATTACATATGGTAACAGATGTATTAAAAAATTCTGTTTCGCTTTTTTTTATTTTTTCCTCTATCGATTTCATATGCTTACATTCCAATTTCTGGACAGTTTTGAGCTAAATCGTTGCACTGAATTCGTTTATTTTCAGTTCCTCGATCGCAGTCTTGTCTTTTTCTTCGCAAATGAAACAGCGGGCTCAGGGATATCTTCTTACGAAGCGAATCCTTACTCTAAAATAAAATCCAATGATAAATAGATTGCAAAATGAAGTCTATTAAAAAGTCTCTAAAATGAAATTTAATGAAAAAATCTACGTAAACTATTAAATGTTCAATTGTCCAATTTTACTATTATGCAAAGTTAGTAAGCAATGCTTACAAATGAGTTGAAAGCGAGTGATTAATTATAAACAATAGAATCCTCTGTGTTTTCGTGAAATTATACTTGGCATGTTTAACATTGCATTACATTACACTACAGCTTAGGCTAAACTGCACAAATCTGCACAAATTGTTTTGCATACCATCTGCACAGCAGCGGCGCTGTCCCGCACAGCTGAGCTTCGACCGGCCGGGCCGAACAGCTCCGCACTGCACACTTCCTGACCCTGAGAAGGGGCATTAACCCTCTGTAGACACTGAACTATGCCGCCCTGAAAGCGCTCTGCCATCGCCTGCCGGGACTGCAGCATCCCGGCCAGTTCGGCGCCGCAGAGCTCCTCCACGCGGGACAGCACCTGCGGATTGGCCGCTGTCCGGCAGGCCCGCTTCATGTTCTGCAGCTCTGAGAGGCACTCTTGAAACTGAACGCATTGGTTCTCCTGGGCGCATGTCATCTAAATATGAAAACAACATAGCAGAAATGAAATACAAATATAAACTTGAACAAGATACAACTTATACGTAAAACGGAAACATAGGATATTATGTTCTCTCTGATCAGTATAAACTCTGTGAATAATAGCATCAAGAAAATCAGAGGCACTGCGGCCCTACATGTGCTTGGGGGAGGGTGCGCTTTCATTCCCCCAGACCTGGAACTCTTCCCCAGAGGTGTGCCTTCCCGCCGCAATCCAGATTTTTCCGGGTTTTAGGACAAAATACCGGAAAAATCCTGTTTTTCGGCTGTCTACGGCTGCTGGTTCACTCCTCTACCCAAATTTCCCTCCTGCACATGTGTGACTGCGACTGCACTCACATCTAGATCTCATTGTACGTGTGACACCGTGAGTCTGAGTTGTCAACCGGCATTGCAGGCAATGGGACTTTTGGCTTGAAGTTGGGTGATTCGATTCCTGTTGCGATCATTTTTCTTCACTTCCTTCATTCCTGATTACTGCCCGTGAGGCAACTTCCCATCTGGACAGTAAACGTGAGAGATTTAAACCGCTGTTACGTAAAGTCCACTTCCACTCAGCCTTAACTGTTAACGTTTAAGAAAATTTTGAATCTTTTACAGACACCTCACCCCAATGGGTATTCTGGTTAGGGATAATGCCGGACATATATGCATTTTCTAGAGGAAGGGAATACTGATGCCGATTAATTGCTATTGCAATTGACTTAGGTGTTCTTCATGGTTATCAGAAAGTCCATTTACCGTATTAATTGCTCAGATCTTATAAAACAACTAGCGAAGACTTTATTTTGATTCTGAAACATAATAATTGGCATCTGTTCAAAACCGTTAAGATTGTATTTTAATTGCATTGCTACAACCACACTTACCACTAACAAGTTAGTGACACAAAAGCCCAAAACAGTAACTATGGCAGATGTCATGGCTGGGGATTCGAAAAGTGAAACTTCGATTGAGGAACTGTAGCATCTACTTTTACAGTAAACTGTAAACTGTAAACGGAAAAGATTATATTTTATCTTGGCCCTCCTAGACTACTCAGCTTTGCGGAGGTTTTCTTGAAATTAGCACAGAGAATGTGGGAGTTATGCCCAAGTTTCACTATTTAGTTAGTGCAGGAAAAAGTTTATAACAACTTTATAATCATAACACTGTTTCGTAACAAACCCCCTGCGGTTATTAGATTGGGGGAGACATAATAACAGGTTTACAACGAATTGTCTGTGAACAAGTGCACGCGTCCTTCAAGCGACTTAGTCAGCGCTCAAGTTCTTTTTAGAGTTTTAAAATTAATTAATTTAAACTACCGAGGTGTCGACAAGACAAAGACATAGCAACAAGTTGTGTCTAATTGTCATGTAGGCGAAAGATTTAAGAAATATGGGAAAAAGCTTAAATATATTAGCTGAATCAGTAATTCTTAACTAATTAATAAATATTACAAAAATTGCAGCAAAAATACGACAGTTGGTGTTCCTTACCTTAGTTCACATCAATTTCTTTGACTGTGTTTAATTTTATTTTATCTTCCTTTATTTGTTTATTTATTTCTTTATTTATCTATTTATCAAGTACCACAAAGTGTTGGCTTTTGTTTTTAGCTGACGATGATGTTTCAATGGTTTAATTTTCGGTATGATTTCATGAAATTGAAGAATCTTTGTTACTTTATTTTGGAAAAATTTCACTACAGTCACAATCTAATTTAACCAGAATCCCCATCTCTAAAGATAAACACCATATGGCAAACGAAGCTCCGGACTTTAGGTTAAGGCTGTAGGTAGGTAGGTATAGGTTAAGGCTATCTAGGTATTAACATTACTATAAAGATCAACGTCTAAAGTTGCCTTATTTCTATCTTCAGCTAAGATAGGACCACCTCAGACCGCTTTTGGCTTACGCTTAGATGCTGTTTAAATCCTGATTTAAAATTAATTTTGCCTACTTGCTATAGTAGCTGAATCTGAATAATTTCTTATGTTATTTGGTGAACAATCAAAATATTGCTTCTATTGCTTATCAACCATTAACATTATCTTTCCTGAGAGTAAACAAAGGGAGGGGGTTGTCCCTAAAATATTGGCATGTATATTGGGGGTAGTGTGGTCCCCCGTCAGATCGCCTTCCCGAAAACCGCTTATTTTTGGTAATTTTGGTAAAATTTTTCAAGAAAGGTCTAACTTTTCGGCTTGTTAATTTATCTCCATCCAACCGTGAACCATATGTTACGCAAGTGTTGATTCGATTCCTTGTTCAAGAGTTACGCTATAAAATATTCGTATGCAAATACTAGCATGCAACTAATTTATTCCTTATTAGTATTAATTATTAATTAAGTATTTATTAATCCGAAAATTCCAACTTCCAGGGATATTTTGTTTCCAAAGCTACAGATGTTTTTCAAGTCAGATCCAAGTCTTCAAAAGCAGACATCAGCACCAGCAGAAAACGTATGTCTCTCTTAAAAGTTAGCAGCAGCAAAGCGTCACGTCCATTTTTTGAAATTTTGAAATTCTCTTATTTTCAAATTTCACGCTATCTCAAGGATTAGACGGCTTACGCGTGTCGTAAAGCCGTGAAGCCTTCAATAATCTGAGAGCCGTTGGAGAGGATTTTGTAAACGGAGTGACCCAAGTCTAGTTTGTTTACAAAACAATTCACTCTGAGGATTATCCACTTTTCCCGGCTTAATTTACTAGGAGAAGGAAAATATTTAGATTCTCCTACAGCTCACATTCACTTAAAGTGGCCCCCCAACAAACGAAGCCGAAACTGCTCAACTATCGTGTCGTGTCTTTGTTCGTGTGTTGGTTGACGTTAAGTTGGGCGTTGAAGACTTTAAACCTCCACACTTTGTCGGCTTAATGCTTAACTGTTCTTGTTTCTGCAACTCATATGTTAATTACCGTCATACTGCTTTAGTCGGCTGTTTGCTTATTTTTAACGGTTGATTTTATAGTTCAAATTCAAATTTAAACTAAGGTTTATTTTGCGGTTTATTTTTGATGTTTTTAATATTTATTTAATTGCTAGTACATGCTATTATAGTTTCCATTGGTAATACTATTGTTAAGCTTAGATTTAGTTTGAAGCGTTTAGCTTCCCGTTTTTGGTACAATCGAAGCTATTTACAATTGCTGGCATATACATTATTGCTCTTTTGTTTTTTGTGCAAAAAGATTAAAAGGAAGGAAAAAAGGAATTTGAAAATTGTCCAAGCTTTCTGTCTCTGTTCGTACAATATTGTTGTCATCAAAGTTCTGAAAGTTACATAACTTTGTGCCTGAATCTTTAATTCAAATCGGACACCGTCGTCTTCTGAACGATTTGCGGGAAGAAATAGCAAATTAAATACGACATTAAGTCAAACTTAATCTGTCACTGTTACGTAATGCAGGGTCAACTTATGAACTTCAAAATTTCCAACATTAACTTTATAATGATACCAAACTGTAACTTAGGCGATTTCTAACTCTTAAACACCGTTTTGTCGCCCAACTTGAGAGTGAAGTGCATCCACTTTTTCTTCGCAATTTATTGCGGACCCGAAACAACTAAACTGAAGTTATATTTTAATTAATGTTTAAAATTGTCTTTTACAAAGGACCTGCAAAGATTTCTAGTTGTCTCCGTCCAGATCTTTTGCAAAGATTATTACATAGTGACATTAAACGTATTAAGGATTAAAATAAATTTTGCAGCTTTGATAACTCTTTCTCAACGACGCTTTCGTGCCAGCCTATGTACCGTATTTTGGACGCAAACTGAAACTGAAACTATATTGGGTAAAAGACTGAAACTCGGACTGAAACTAGTTTCTGTCTTTCCTTAAATCTTGACATTTTTAAGGTTTTGAGCTTCGATTCTGTTAACATTGCTGTAAGAGAGGCTGAATAAACATTAAATTGTGCTTTATAGAGAGCTGGAAACTGGAAGAGAGCTGGAAACCGTTGTTTTTAAAGCGAACTGAAACTGAAACTGAAACTCCGACTGAAACTAAAACTGAAACTGAAATTATTTTATGTTGCCGACTGAAACTTAAACTGAAACTGAAAATATTTCGGTCCGCCGACTGAAACTGAAACTGAAATTATTTCGAACCACCGACTGAAACTGAAACTGGAACTGAAACTAAAATCGGCTACTGAAACAACACTATTTCTCAGCAGTTTCGCTTCTATTTGCGGTAGTCGCCAATAAAACGTTTTTGATCAGTTTCGGTCTTGCTAGCTTTCAGTTATCATTTTAATCACTCAAATCAAGCAATCTATATTTACAAACTATTGTAAATTCAGTGCGAACTCCTTCTAGATAATAAACCACGGTAGCTCAGTTGGCAGAGCGACGGAGCGTTAGTCAAGATCTCCTATGTTCAAATCTCACCCCAGTCCCGAATTTTTTGAGTCCTGTGCGGTGTGGTTAATGCAACACTTAATGCAACGCATTTTTTAACTAGTCGTACAATAAAGTACCGGTACAATAAAGCAATTATCAGTCAATTTAGGCCAGACCTAACCTGCAACTGATAGAATGCTTTACTAAAAGGCGAAAGTTCATCTTATGCTTTTCTTTAGCACAATCCTAATCAGCTACCGCATTCCGATGCCCACATGAATGCTGTGTCATAAAGTAGTTTTATCATAATGTTGTTGTTAACCTTTTATTGCCACCGTTTCAGAAAAAAGATTTCTGCTTCTCAAGTTGCATAATCTGTTTTTGTGCTACTGTTCCCAAGATTCGCTGGTTTTTTATGGGCTGATTCTGGAATAAGCCAGTCATGTTTGATGAATACTGGGATAGGTAAGTAAAAGCTTTCTGTAAAGGTTCGTTTGTGACAAAAAATAAACGTATCATTTCTGCTTGTTATTTTATAAGATATATAGTATAATCCAAATATAATACAATATAATATAGTATAAGATAAATTAATGGTTGTCCTAATCTAGTAATTTTGTTCACATATTTGCATTTGTCTCTGGATTTATGCGGTTTCGAGTTTGCGAAACATTAGGAGAAATTTTCCTTTCGTAGTTTGTACCTTGCTCCAGTTATTTTTAAAAATTAAAAAATTTTAAAATTTTCAAAATTTTAGAGTGGCTCAGCTAGCAGAACTTTCGAACGAGAAATAAGGTATAAGTTCGTATTCCGCCACAGGCATAATTTTTCTTAAGTTTCCAAAAATAATTGTTTTAGTGGTCAATAATTTTAGTTTGTGGTTTGCAAAAAACTGGTTAGCACGAAACATTAGCAGTCTCATTAGCAGTAAGAAGAGTACAATGGTAGAGCAAACCATCGTTCTCAGTGAGCTGTTTTTGCGTCAGCGAAACGAAGTTTAGCCGGTTTTTCTGCAACTCAAGTGTCTCCTGTATTGCAGAAAAAGACTGTTAAGCGGATTTAAGCCACAAAAATTGGACAATACTTTTTAACTGTCAATGTCATTGCAAGGTACAATGTGAAAGTACACAAAAGCTTTAACAGTTTTTTAGTCCGTTGGTGGTTTTTTGGGAAATTTGAAGATTTTATATATTCTCTGTGTTTCAAGTACCTGCAGGACTATTACGGGTTATTATGGACTGCAGCGATACTGATATGAGTATTGAAGAATGGCAGCTTCTTATTTAGTAAGAAAAATATTGGAAATTTTCAATGTTGCAAGAAGAATTCGCTGCTTGAGTGTGAAATTTCACACTTAAGCTCTGAACTAAATTGCTTATTTTCTATCTACATCTGTTAAATCCTTTAAAACTAGTAAAATCCGTTCATTTTGTTACCTCGGCAAGCTTTTGGTTCAATAGGTTCCATTTGGATTCGAATACACAAAATTTAAAGTTCATGTTTTTAACCTTAAAATTATATACCTTACTTATGTACCAACCTTTCTGCCAATTTTTGCATGGTGAATTAAGAATTCTTAAGGTGTAAAAGGGCATTAATCAGTGGATAAGTCATGATTTGAGTGGTCCGTCAACAGTATGTAACGAGTTGAGATGAACTGGAAAAGCGGTGAAATATTTTCATAATTAACAAGTAGGCCCCAAAAGGGGCAATATTCCTTTGCAGACCTTTTATTATTCGATTTAGAAATTTGCCTTTGTTACAATTTAACATAAACGTTTTAAGCTTCTGGTATTGTATAATTTCGCTTGACTTCCTTTGCACCTTTGCATTTTTTCGGCTTCGTACTACAATTGACCTCTGAAATACCCTACCGAACTTTTGTAACTGCACAACAGGCTGGACTTTCCTTTCTCAGTATAAAAGTAACACGTTAAAATAGCGCAAAGTAACGAGAACAACACTTGGCTTAACATTAAAACATAAAAACCAAATACGTTTAGACAAACAAATCATTTGTTTTAGGTACTAACTTTTTCATCACTTGTCATCATTGAACTCAATTTAATCTGGCAGATTCCGCATAAACATCAGAAATCAGTGAGAGCAACTCTGTTACCCAAGCATGCATGCCTAACCGAACTGGCAAAGTCCAGTGCAATTTCCTAATGCACCTAACATATGCGTTGCTCCCAAGCAACGCTGGTGCTCAAACATTTGCAACCGTGTTGATTGCTGACAGCCAAGACTGCGAGAAGACTGTCAGTTCTGCTGCTTAAATAGTTTCGAAACCTAATTTGCATAATCTGAACAAAAAAATCAGACCTAAGCTAGCCCTGTGTTGAAGATAAGGCTTCTGAATGGAGAAATGACTCACACTGCACTAAACATATAAGTTTCCATTTTATACATTCCTGCTCCAGCAGGAATAAAAATTTCATATTAATTGAAAAATTCAGAAAAAAGTTATCTAATTTTTCTACTGTTTTCACCAACTTCCAGCAAACAACCAAACAAACGGAAGCGTGCAATGAACCCCCACCTTCTGGGTAATACAATTCGATTAAGTTCAGAAACTAGAATTTCTATGCCGAGAATGCGGTTTCCCACCGAACGGAATAACTACGGAAACTGTAGACTAGAGATGAGGATTTTGGCTCGCGGCTCGGCTCGGCTCGGCTCGGCTCGGCTCGGCTCGCGAGCCGAGCCGAGCCGGCAACAATTTTTCCCGAGCCGAGCCGAGCCGAGCCGGAGAATTGAAACTCCGAGCCGAGCCGAGCCGAGCCGACCCTATTGAAAAATTTTAAGTTCACTGTAATTACTTGTGAATTTGTTCAAACAAAATAGCCAACAAATTCTGTTTTCAACTTTGTCGTCTAATTTTCCGTTTTCCTTGTCTTTATTTATATCTTACTTCCACGCCAACTTAGTTTAAACGTTAGGCTGTGCTTGAAGTAAACTTATGTATGGTGTAGTTAGAAAGAAACATTTTGACTTAACTATTTCAACGTGTCATATTTGGTAAATATTACAATTAAAATTAGCATTGTCTTACTACTGCGGCTTTGGGTTTTTGTAGTAATTTATTACATAGCAGAAAAGGTTGTTAAACTTCTGA
The DNA here is from genome assembly GCA_030248195.1 of Trissonchulus latispiculum. NCBI lineage: Eukaryota > Metazoa > Nematoda > Enoplea > Enoplida > Ironidae > Trissonchulus > Trissonchulus latispiculum. Next base: position 54,437 of record JASAND010011394.1, read on the forward strand.
TTATTTACCAGAAATACTTACTATTAATTTAGAGTTTAAAATTACTTTGCGTAATTACAATTGACTACGATTATGGCTACGATCGGCAGAGAGCAATTAGAGGATTTGAAATTTTTTAAAATTTAAAAATAATTCAAAAGAAATCTGAGTTTTATTGTTGAGTTCTCAAGCATTTTGCAATTTATCAGATTATGCCTTTTCTAAAGACTGCGGAAAACAAAAAGTTTATTTCTGATTTTTTCGGCGTTTATCCATGGCTCCTTTCCATATTGTATACATAGAATAAAATAATAAATTTTATGCAAAACAAGCATGAATGGGTGCCCGCCCACTATCGTAGAATATATATACATTTGCCAAATATCAATATAATTAAACCTTATAATCGTGGACTCTACAGCTCGCAGTGTCTCGGCAATAATGGAATTTTGGTGATTCACACTGATACACAAAAGCTAGGCAGCTATTTTCAGGCCTTTTGTTTAAGACAACGTAGAAAATCCACAATTCAGTGCAATAGGTCAAATTTCAAATTTCAAGCTTGGCGAGCCGAGCCGAGCCGAGCCGACCCACTTTCAATATTCTTCCGAGCCGAGCCGAGCCGAGCCGGGTATGCCCGCGAGCCGAGCCGAGCCGAGCCGACCAGATTTTCTCCCGAGCCGAGCCGAGCCGAGCCGGAAAATCTCGGCTCGTCCTCATCTCTACTGTAGACAACGATTTTGCTTCCAGTGAAAATTGCCGCTTGTAGAATCTCATGCGAAACACCAAAGTGCAAGGCTTATGTTGTTTGTTAGTTGAACTTATTTACCACGAAAAACTCCGTTTAGCGATGTAATGTCGTTTTTCGTCGCGAAATTGAAATTTTATTGGCCGTTTGATTCTCCATAAATCGCATAAAAAGACGGTCTCTAAACTGTTTACTTGATGACCGTTTAATCCTGAAATCTTCTCAGCACGAGACAAGACTTCACCAGCCCTTTTCTTCAGAAAATTTTTAATGTCAACAATTTTTTCTCTTTTTCCCTGCCACTAATCTGCTTTCATTTCTGCTCTAATCTGCTCTGATTTCAGCTTAGAAGAGAAGGAAAATCCCAGGATGAAAGTTGATGATGACAACTATTTGCTGCTTCATCCCCATCCGCTCTGGTTGGATCAGAAATCGGCCACAGTGGGACCTAGCTATCTGCCAAAATTCCAGCGACAATTCCTACCTACAGGGTTTGTTCTTAGCTGCATTAATTAACAGGAATAAGTTAAGCTACATTGGCATCGGAATTGGCTGCTGGCTGATTGGCTGAAAACCCGTCCCTGAATTTACAGCTGACCAAGGTTTTGGTAGTGAAGTTGTAGTGTAGTTTTTTTCATATATTTTGGAGTCCCAACGGGTCCTCAAAACAAGACAAGAGCGGTTTGCGTAATATTGTTTCTATCGTGCTGTAGAGCCTTTCAAAGGTGACCTCGACATGTGTTAAACATAGGAAAATGAAAAAGTAAGGTTAAAAAGTTTGTGGCAGAAACATTTTTCGCTGTATGCAAGATACAGTGCTGCAACCTTGTTGTACATGTTAAGGACATATCAGAGAGTGCAAATAACCCTTCTGGAACAATTCTGTTGAGTGTCGGATTTTTGGCGATTTTTCAAAGTCAAAATTTTGTAAAATGCTTTTTGTACCACGAAAAACAGGGCCAACGAAACATTTTCGCCTCTCCTGCGCGAATGGCAAAAGCTACAGAAATCGCTTATAGATAGTTGCACTCTACGCATATACAGAATTCTTATGACAGTATTTTCAAATTTCTACCATTTGTAATGCTCTCAAAAAACGTGCCACAAAATGGTCTAATTTTGCCCAAAATCAGCATTTTGCACAATTTTCACGATTTTTTAGCAATTTCTCACTGCTTACCAACTCGAAAGTCACCAAAATTGGCACATAAAACTCTCATTGCCTGCCTGACATTATGGTAAAGGCAAATGCTTCAAGGTAGAACTTTTCTGTCGTGTCGGCTCCTTTGATCTCTTATAGGTCACAAAAGTCAATTTTTGAAATTTCCAAAATATAGACAATTTGGGTATCATTCGATAGCTACTGATGAGCTGAACAACTTTTCTAATAGAACCATGTGTCCGAAATGTAGTATCTGAAAGTTAGAGCAAGTTAAAGTTTGAGGGCACAGTTGGCTGAAAAAGGCTCAGTTCACAATTGAAGAATGTGAACGACTGGATGGATATTCCGGAGTCGTTTTAGCACTAAAATATAAGCCAACCCACACAATTAATTTGCCATATTAGTTGACCCAAATTTCGCTACCGTTCTGTCTCAACATGACCTTGGAGGGCAAATCACAGTGATTTTCAAGTTCTCCAACTTTATAGCTGAATATCTCTGTCACTGTTTGGTTTCGAACTCTAGTGTTTTGTCTTGTTTTTGAGAACATATGTACCTATATTGTGTGTAAAAATGAGCGAAATCCGTGACTATCGATTTTGACCCAAAGCGACCCCCCCCCCTTAAGTGGAAATGTGTTTTGAAAATAAAATTTCTCTCCTGTTTCGGATCAAGGCTTTGCCTTAGTGACCGCAGGAAGGCGTTTTTCATTATTTCTTTATGAATAATGCTTGCATCCTTCGTTCCACCTGCTAGCCCGCGTTTACCTCATTTTGTTGATGAAAATAAAATTTGAAATTGAAATTGAAATTATTAGCGTTTTGATTTCATACAAGTGTGTCATTCGAAGCAAGAAGCAAACAAGCTCGAAAAGTAAATGAAAAGTTGCTTGCTGGAAGCTAATACACCAAGTTTTCTACACTAATTCACAAGCAGAAGCGCCGAAATTGCTCACTTATTATGAGTTATCGTTAAATTAGTATATTTGGAAGTGTTAATAGCTATTACTCAACAAAATCTAAACATGTACTTTATTGTAACACTTTGTTCTGCGTAGAAGGTGGGTAGACTTTGTATTCTTATTTCCTTTTCTTTGATATACTGAACTGAACAAAGCTAAGCACAAACCTGTTGAAAATCAAGAACCTATTGAAAACTTTTCTGGCAGCTTTTTGGCTCATTTGACTTCCATTCTGCTTTCTCAGAGAAATGGGAGAAGATTAAGAGAAAAGTCTTTCGAAAATTTGAATAACTTTATCATAACATTCCCTGAATGAGGAAGCTTTAATTTTTTGGAAGTCTGAAGCTTTGAAACAAGTCCAACTTTTTGAAGCAAACATGACGTGGACTTCAAAACCTTCAGTTTAAGAAAAATATCTGAATTTCTAATTTAATTTCTAATTTTGAATTAAATTTTATAGTTATAAAATGCATAAAGTGTTGTTTTATACGATTACGACAGGATATCTTATTTTTATGATTGATATAATTTTGGTAATGTTTACTAAATATTTAATGTTTGTTTTTTGAAAATTTGACAAATTTGGAGTCTTTCTAATTTAGAAAATTTCTAAAATTTAGTTTTTCTATTTTAGAAAATTTGATGAAGTAAGGAAATTTAGATATCAAGACCGTTTGTAACCTTTCTTATCTCCTTGGTTTCTATGGAGCCTTGAGATGACTAAAGGGCAACCTGAACAAATCTATTTGTCAAAATTCATGTCTACTACAATCTGATTTTGAGTCTCAGCTTTTATTTATGACTCAGTTTTTATTTCCTCCCCGTTAGTTTCTGGAAAAACTAGTTGAAAATGCCGATATTGTTCTTTTCGCCTGCGCTGGGCAGAAGGCAAGTTTTTTAATGGTATTGTTTGATTATTGTAATTAAAGTTAAATTCAAAACTATTGCATGGTTTGAGTTATTTACACTTTCCTGTATGAGGTGGTAATTTCTTGAATCAGGTGGAATTTGAATTGTTTTGATTTTGTCGAAATTTTAGTGCTTGTTCCCAGTTTCAGTTCGTTTAGGTCTCAACTGGGTGTTGGAAAAAGCAAAACAAATTCTGCATAAACAAACATCAACTTCAAAATAAATAAATCCTGTCATTGAAAAAGACGTTGGGGTGTATGCATTGTCTTGAATAAAATCCACACCGCTCAAAGTCTTTACAACAGTACCAAATTAGCAAAAAATTAATATGGGTATGTTTTCGACCACACTGAGGTTAAATATCGAAAAAATTTCGATTTCGCGAGGGGGGCCGAAGAAAATCCGAAAACTTTTTACCGCCGATTTTGCTGAAAACTTGAGTACAAAGGTTTTCTGTGGCGGTGAGCACGAATCTGAAATCCGTTTTTCGATTCGGTTTTTTAAGCTCAGGATAAGCTTACATCTTAAGCTTACAACTTCAGCTTATTACCGAGCTAATAAAAAGCCAAATAAAAATGAATTTCAGATTCGTGCTCAGCGCCCCAGAAAATCTGTCCATGCAAGTTTTCAGCAAAATCGTCGACAAAAACTTTTCGGTTTCCCTTGGTCCCCACTGCGAATAAAAAACTCGAATTTCGCGAAATGCAATTTTTTGTGATATGTGAACTCAGCGTGGTCAAACCATACCCATAGCAAATTTTAGCCAGTTCGGTCAAGTTTTAAGAACTTTGAGCGGTGGTGGGGTAATCGAGAAAAGACCCAGACCTTATATCTGACACGTCCAGTACAGTCGAAGACTCAGTGTTATCAACAAATACACCAAGGTTACATAATGCCCCTTAGCCCGGATAAATTTTGTATGTCAAAGATTAGCCAAAGTTGACAGGGTTTAAGACATATGTAGATGATCCCTCATCTTCCACCCAATGTTATCTATTGTGCTCCGAGCCGACTAGACACGAGAATAACTCAAATCAGGTACAACACAGCCAAGACGTTCCAACGCTTATCTTACATATAGTGAGAGTGATCTCGGGTAACCGGGCAACGAAATGTTGTGACAATTGTAAGAAACCGAAATACATCAGTTCTTTTGCAAAAAAGTATCTCTTGCGGAATTCGAACACCACTAAACCACTACAGACTAATGCTGATTAGTTCCATACGCAAGCAGACGCGCGTGCCGCGTAAGTTCACCACAGTTCTTGCTTCGGCGTTCTTTGTACTGTTACAACGACCTATGATGTTTGCCTTTTGGCCTTTTTTTTTGCCACGGGAGCTGTTAAACTTGTCACAGTCACTGGTATAGCTCGAATTAGTGTCAACTAAACATCGAGTATTCCAGAAATTCTTCTAACTGTTCCTCAATAGTTACAATAAATTTTGAACATTATTTGGGTAAAGCAAACTTTTATACATCTTCAACGTACAGAGGAGACCGGTTTTCCAATAATTTTACAATTCCTCAACTTCTAGTAATAAATCACGAATAGCTCGCTTCGACGAGCCGAGCCTTCATTCAATAAAGTAAATGGGCAAATATTTATTTTTTGAAATTTTTACAAAATTTCCAAACGGGAGAATCCAATTTTATGGCTGATGTGGCAAACAGTAAGGGCGGGAAATTTTTAAGTGATAGCTGGGAATGTTAAAATACCACCTTTTACGCTGTGAAATGGCCCAAAACTGTTCAGGTGTGAAACTAGAAATTTTTAAGGTTCTCTTTTGTACAACTTCTGTCTTGATAACAGTTGTTAAGCAATTTTTGAACAATAACCTATTCTTCTGCTGCCGCAATATAATTTATGCAATGTTCACACCTCTTTCACAATGCCAACTTTCCATTTTCAAAGTTGATATAATCATTAACACCTTTCGAGTTTCTGCCAGAACAGGATTTGTCAGTTCGTCTTGGCGAATGCAGTATTCTTAAGATAGGTTTCGCAAAGTCGTAAGCTGTATAATAGCGGATATCCTAGCTTACGTCAATAACTTCGGATTGCTGAACGGAGCTGAAATTTTAATTTAAGGATTAGAAATAGGGATTTTAAAGACTTATATTATTCCTATACCCTAATCCTGCTCTATCGGGAATTTGGCAGGTGGTGTTCTGTCAGAGAAATAGCGTCAAATTTTTGCATCAGTTAAGGTTTAACGCCTAATTTCAAGCACCTTTCACGTATAATTCTTTCGTTACCTCTAAGCTTCTACCAATCTTCATTTCGATCCTAATTTTAAAGTATTGGAGGTCCTTGTTTTTAATAGACAATCCGTTGGTGCATTAACTAATAGCTTAATATTAGAATCCCCAATGTGGCCTTGCACACAGGCAAAATTGAAATAATTCTTTCAAGATCGGAAGATATTTGCACTCCAACAAAAATCTGAATGTATCGGGCTCAGGTGGGAATCGAACCCGGGCTCTTCTGTGACTAATCCTCTCCCCAAACGCGTTTCAGGGGAATAAGTTGAAAATTTATTTCTAAATAAATAAATATATATATAAATTAATTAATTAATTAATTAATCGACTTTCAAAGCACAACTGTAGTAGTTCCTTTTAATTTCTTTCATTTCCTTTGGTCTCTGTCTTCTCAGAAATACAGCTTTAGTCTAATTGGTCCCTTACAAGCTTTTGACTGTTTTTTATTTGTTTGTTTACTGTTTCAGAAATCTTCTGCTGGATCGAAGACCCAGCTTGTGTGATCGCGGTTCCACCTTCTCCCTAAACTATACCCATTTGTCCTCCATTTCCCCTAGCGTTCTGAGCGTTAACAGTGAGGTAAGCTGAGACTTGGATTGTGTTGCAAGATTAGTTGCAGAAATTATGTTAGTTGGAGCTATTTGGCAGGAAATGTTGAGCGTGTTTGCTTTAAACGCAGCGCATAGCGTAGGTAATTGCCCTCTTTAAGGAAAGCGAATAAGAATTTTGGATTATGAAATTATTAAAATTTTAGATTTTTTAAATTGAATTAGGTATTTCACATTTAAAAAATTCTCGTTTTCTCCCTGGTTTCGTTGGGCATACTCGTTTGTTGCTACCATTCAATCTTTTCTTTAATTTAGCTTTTTCAACACAATTCTAAAGTTCCGAAACCAAAACATATTTCAATACAATTAGTTTTATTCGTATGCTCGCTCCAAACTTTTCATTTCATTTAAAAGTGTGAACGTTCTGCGGAAAATAAAGCTAAACTTTTAAACTATTTCTGCTAAAACAATGGTTTAGATTTAGAATAGCGCAAACTCACTGTTAGATATTTTTTACTGACTCAGACACTAACTTGTGCAGCTGCTCTCTTGAGAAAGGAGGTTTGCAACGTTTTTTTATTCCCCATCCAACACTACAAATTCTACATTCTTTTCTCGCTTTTCTGCGCAAAAGTTTAGTTCTCCAACATTTTATAGAGTTGAGCAATTCAGCTTTCTTCTGAAAATCCTTTTCGCTTCTCAGCACTTTGAGGATTCTTGAAAACTACTTTACACCATTTTTCAGTGAAACTGAATTTTTTGTTTCCACTGATGGTCCTGTGCATCAGTTTCGCCTGATTGAGGTGTTCTTTTTGGGAAATTTAATTTTAAAATTTTCAACACCTCCTAACCATTTGAATGGTTTTCATTTTAAGTTAGGCTGTTGTTTCTTTTTTGGAAAAGAAAGCGAATTTGACATGCTTTCTTCTTTCTTCTTACGTAGGTGTTAATTTTTGACGGTAATCTTCATGTTAACATAATTATAAAAAGTTTATGGCTTCAATCAATGCATTTTAAAAATTCCTGAATTTAAATTTTTGACAGCCAAGGATAAAATTTATTTCTTTGATAGTTCTGTTTTTGTTTCTATTTTTGTTTACTGATGTATACAGAGTAGAATAATTTCTCCGTTAGTCAAAACATTTCACTAAATAAATAAGTCACTGTTTGGCCAAGGGAATTTTGCATTTTTCACTTGATTTTTTCAAATCCCCACATGTTTAATTTATTTTAAATTTCACGGCACGCATGAGAAAACCAGAGTATGTAGAACTGTCGTGTTTTCATCACAGGGCAAGCTGACTTTTGTCTTGTTATGGGAATTCAGCATAACATTTGTGGCTTTCTAAAATCTAGTAAGAAAAACTGTTAGCTAAAATTGGTTTCTGTTGTCTAAATTTATGAGTGACGTTGTCATGGAATTCAGCTCATTTACTGCTTTTCAAATTTCAAATTTCACAAATTGAAGGTTCAAAAATTCCTTTTGAAAATGAACTTTAAGACAGCGTTTTGGCAGTTCGTTCAAATGGTAAGTTACACTTTAAAACATGTCAAAGCTTTTAATCATTATTCTGACTTGAGTTTGCAACTCGCTATTAATTAATTTTGATCTTAATTAATTAATTTTTTATTTTTAGAGAACAAATTCCAGTTTATCCATTAGCCGAAACGCATCTCGATATTTGAAAATGATGGGACCTTGTCCGAAGCGGGCCAATAATACCATTGCCGCAGCTGAGGACGGGTACAAGTAAGTAGCAGTGTTTGTTAGGAACCGTGTCGATTTATTTTACACTAATTCCAAACGTTTTGGTACAGAATTACACGAATTGTACACTTTTCTTTTTACGCCTTGTTTTTGTTATGATCTTTTTAGGTTCCGGCTGTAAGTAGTTTGTGCTAAGATTGTCGTGCTTATGCGAATACATAGAAACGCACATGGTTGTTTGGTGTGCTGTAGCAAAACAGTGGCTTAAGGCTTAGCAACAAAAAAGTCCAAATCAGACGACATCAAAACAAGCCGCTTTAACTTAGCTTTAACGTAACTAAAAACAGTTATGCATATGACGTCCATAATATCATTAGAATTCTTCATAGAGACAGCATGTATAAATTGTTCCACTTTGTTGTCGTAATCTGAACTCCTGTGTTAACTGTTTTTTTCGATGAAAATCAGGGCCGCGTTGAAAACGATTCTCCCAAGCTAAGAGTGCTATCTACTACTCCCACCTTTCCTCCAAGTTGCTTGAATTTAGGAGCAGCGCCAGCTAAACTTAGGAGAAATCTTTTGAAACGGGTTTAGGAGATCTCCTAACTCCTTCCTAGACAGCTCTCAGACAACCTCCTAAGCACCCACCTAGGAGGATACTTAGGAGAATCTTTTGCAACGCACCCCTGAATACTACATCCATCGCCAGAAGCCCTCCACAATCCACATGCCTTGAGGTTATGCTTCCCTTTTAGTCAGTGCACTTTTGAAAAGCTATAATCTAATGCTGTGTACCACACATTTGGAATTAACAAACTTTGCCAGATTCTTCAGTAAAGGTTCAAATGCTAAGGTTACAGTTCAATCAAAGCTGCGACACGCGACAAGAGGCAGCCTTTGAATGAAATACATTATATATACTGACAATCTTGCTAAGAAGAGCCACATTTTACTTACATGCAGATAACGCACAGATGCACAATTTTTCGGTTACAATATCAGACGTCTTTACTTTTAATTATTTGCAACATTTTAGACAGTGGATTACTCAGACCAGTAATGAAATTGTGGACAAAGAAAGTTTGGCAGAAAACGATCCCAGCGTTTTTGCAGTTAGTGTAGAATTTTTGTCACCTTTCAATTGTTTGTTTTACCCACAGTTACCTACAATTTATTTACAAGTTATTACCTACAACTAAACATTTACGGCACGGATTGGATGGGGAGTGAATTTTGGATGCAGATCCGACCCTATTCACATCAGTATTCATTCGTCGACGAAGTATGTATACAGATTATGCAGACAACATTAGGTTTATTGATTAGCTAATATACTTACAAATAGTGCTATTTATTAATGTATGGCAATTTCTTTCCATTTTTTGATATTGTTTCCTATTTCAGGCAGTGGGAAAGCTGGAGGATCGTCTCAAGAGGTTGGAACTGCAGTTGGCAAAACTGCAACGATTGCATTCTCGTTATGCTGCCATTTCTGGTCTAAAGGAAGGTAATGTATGACTTTATTTAACGAAAATATTTCTGGCAACTAATGAATTCATGGAGTCATGGACATTAGAATCACGTACAAAAATCGAACAAACACAATCGGGCTACCAAAGAGATTTTTCCGGAAGCTAAACAGCGTTGGAACGCACGAACGCTTCTAAAGATGAAAACTATTTTGTTGTTGAGTCGGTTCTACAGAGAAAATGTACCAAAAATCTAAATACAGGCTAATATCGTTGGTGCTGCACATTATGCTTATTGCTGGTTTCTTGTGATAATACTAGCTATTTAGATTTTTCGTCGTTCCGCTTGCCCAGTTTCCCAAAATCTTGAAAATCAAATTTCTGTTACTAACACCTAAATCTAAAATAGTGCCTTGCTTCAGTGAACGGTCTCACACAGCAGGGGTCTCTTCTAGAAAGGAGTTTGTTTTATCTCATATATATTCAATAAATGTGTATATTGAGTTTTTTATTTGCTTGCTTTGCTTACAGTTCTTTATTTTACACCAAGAAAATGAGGTAATCGCGGGAAAGCAGGTGGATCCACAAAGGATACAAGGCAAGGCATTAATCATAAAGAAGTAACGAAAATAGTCAAACACTTCTTTATTTTAGAAAATAACAACGGGTTTGACTGTGAAGAAGAGACGTTTGTGGGCAAATCGTCAAAACGAAACACCAAAGATATTTCCAAAGTCTGTCATCAAATTGAAAAGGATATTCAGCCTTTGATGGGCAGTTTTGTCATGGAGCTCAAAGGTTTTTATAATCCCTAGTCTTTATGCATGTATCATTTGGCATTTTTTCATCATTTTACTCTTTAATTTTTTCCTTTTTTAGTTTCTTTGCCATTTTACAAAGCTTTAAAATGTTGTAGTTTAGTATTTTCATCAAACTCCATTATGAAACTTGCAAGTAAATGGGAAAGCATATTATGAAGAAGAAAAATATCCTGCTCCGGGCCGCCAAATAATAATATACTATTTACATTATCCATTAGTATTTGTTAGTTTTAAGTATTTTAGAGTTTATTTATTTTTTGTTTCAGGTATTGACGGTTTCGCCCATCTCTGTCCCGGAGATCAGTATGAGCTGACAGTTCGCTACGGCAGTCAGCGATGGAAGTCCAAGGGAAGAGTGGGTCACAGTCGAGCCGAGCAGAGATGGGATCACACCTGGCAGACCTTTAAATGCCTGCTGAATGAAACGCTCTCCGTCAGGGTATGTGCTATGTGAAAGGTTGAAATCAGGATTGAAAGAAGTGAAGAAAAGTGTTCATGGCGAGAAACGAAACCGAGTTTACATGTTTTCAGTTAGATCCTCTGACAGCGAGAAAAACTAATCTGTTAAACATTTTGAGACCTTTTTTTACAATATTGAGCTTCCTCAAGCTGGTTCCTAGTGAGTCAGATGAATTGGTCCGCCATGCTATGTGTGCTCGAAAGCTCGAAACATGCACAAATTATGAGCAGAATTGCTTGTGCATTCCAACTTAAAACAGCCCGTTTTCTCTGGATTGGTAGCAGGGAGAGTTAGCCGTTAGCGAGTGCTTACCGTTAGAGTTACCGTTTTGCTCTGATAACATAGAGTGTGCCTAGTGGGATTATGTACTCTTCATTCTAGGTATCGGAAATCAAATTGTTCAGCAGTACGGTGCTCAGTGAAAAGTCTTACGAAACGACGGATCTGTTTTCGGGTCAGCCGCAGATGATGTCACTGAGAGTGAACCGAAATGGATCCCTGAAAATTAACATTATCGTTAGATGGAAGTAAGTAGTTATATTTTCTGAATATTAACACACGCAAGATTCGCAAGATTGAAACACTATTCTGCTAACTGAAATTCCAATGTGCAAGTTTTCCTTAGAATTTGTGTTCAATTTATGCTATTTTATTTATTTTACGTTATTTTTATTTATTCATTTACTGATTTTATCAGTTTATGTTATTTAAGTTGTGTTTGCATTTTTGTTTAATTAGATATATTAAAGTGCAATGTTTAACATACTCTCATTACCTTGCAAGTGCACGATACGCTAAACTTCACTGAGCAGTTGATTCTTTTTACGATTCATCTTCTTTTTATAACGTTTTCTTTTTATTTCAGTCCAATTCAAGACTCCGATCTTTCTGGTGCCACTGAAACTCCTTGGACCTTTGCATCCCACCAAACCTACAACACAAATCCCACCCTTCGCACCCAGAAGAGTCGACCACCCACGCTGTACAACGCCCTCTTGCACGATCCGGCGCTGGCGACTTCCGCTTCAGAAACCCTACAACGAAAGGTTAACTTAATGTTTTAGAATTGAAAAATAGAAGAATCTATTATTGTAGAAAATACTAAGTTTAAGCATTAATGATATGCTGGTGAGAACCTATGGACAAATTGCTAAGCTATCCGTATATGTGATGGTAGCGCATCTTGCGTAATCAAACTTAAAAGTTTTGAATATGGCATGGTTCTGACATAATTTCTATATTATTCATTGTACCTATGACATTCATTTGGCATATATAAATCCACAAACTCCTTTATTAAACTTTTTCTTTCTGGGCCTCGTTGCAAAAGATTCTCCTAAGCAAGGAGTGCTGCCCAGTACCCACCACTTCTATCTTTTCTCCTAAATTAGGAGCAGCGCCAGCTTAGTTTAGGAGCAATCTTTTGAGGTCTCCTAAGTCCATGGTAGACAGCTCCCAGACATCCTCCTAAGTACCCTCCCTGCAACGCGGCCCTGTTCTTAAACTTCTGTTTCAGAAGCTGGGACTAAGTCGGAACGGATCTGTGTCGACGCTGAGCGGATGTCAGTCAGCCGCGTCCAGTGCCGCGTCAAGCGACGAGGGGTCGTCTCCGCTACGCCTGCTGCTGCGAAATGTGATACAGTCCCTTGAGAGTGTCATAGAAACCGAAGAAAATAGTACAACCCTAATCCAGCTGCACGCCCATCTTAGTGCTTTGTCTCAAATTCTAGAGGTATATAACTTTCAAGTTTTCTCGTGGCTGTCTTGTCTTCCCGTCAAACTATGAAGGGATTATGAAGTTAAATGAAAATGAACGTGTCAATTAAGGATACATTAAATACATACATTTAATACACTTTAATACACATACACTCATAACTCATTCAAAATTTACCCCGCTGTTTAGGAGTAAATTTAGTAACACATTTGTAATGGATGTGATTACATGGTGTATCGCATATGTATGTGTATGTTTGATGACTTTATAATAAGGTTTTATTAAGGATAATCACTAACTTTTTGATGGTACTTTTAGGAGCACCACTTCTGCCAGAAACGCTCTGACGGCAGCTCGACCACCAGAAGTAGTGATGAAGAGTCTTTCAAGTATCTATTTATATGATTTATCTACCATTTTAAACTTAAAGTTAGGTTCATTCAAAACTAAAAGTCATAAACAAACAAACACTAACTATACTAACATACTAAGAAACAACACTAACAAATACAGTCATAAAATAAAATCTTTAGTGGACTTAATGCTGTACGGATTAACAGTTAACACTAACGTTATATACTTACTTTATTGTTTCATGTTATCTACCGTTTAGTCTACTTCTACAATTCTACTTGATTTTCTTTTAGTACCAATTACCAGATGGAAATTTTGCTGGCGGTTGAACACCATTTAAAAAGATGCGATGCCTTGATGAGAGTAAGCTGTTAATTTATGTCATTTTCACTAAATGCTGCAAAAGCAGGTGTCATAAAGAACGACAAAAGTGACAAAAGACAGCTTAGGAAACCGCTAATTTACAGAAATCATTGCACCGTTTTCGAAAGCCCTAAATAATTCAATGTAATGTGAAGTATCGTTAGGTCACTACAGAGCTGCAGATACTAACTTTTGGATCTCTCATTCCACCATAGCCAAAGGAGATCTCCGGCCGTTCAAACAAGTGACTCTAAGCATTGAATGCGATTAGATTTCTTTTGAGTATAAATTTAAACCACAATAATGTACGTTTTCGGGGTTCCAACGAAAACATATTACTTAACTGTTTTAGGACCTCAGTTTTATCGGACCACTGAAATATCGTGTCAACGAAGCCACGGTAAAATTGGAAACAGAATGCACGACGTTTCGCTATATGGTGGATTTGTGCCAAAGTTGGCCACTAATACCGGATATTCATGAAGGTAATATCTACTTGCGCAATAAATGCAAAAAAATTAAATCTAAACTTTGCTCCAAGTTCTTTATTAAGTCATTACGTTGTAGTGATAAAGGAAAATAACTAATAAATAAGTAAATAAATAAATAATTAAATAAAAACAAGTTTTCTACTACATGTTTCGCTTTATATAGGTTTATTATTTATTCTACAATTCCTTTCCAAAGATTAAATGCTGTGAGCTTCCGCTACAACCCAAAATAATCATGTGTTTAGTTAACTAATTATTATTAATCAATTATTAATCAATGTTAAATTATACATTTTAGTTCTGTCCTACATCGAAGCCCCGGTGGAGCTTCAGTCAATCTGGCTGGCAGGTGTGGCCGAGGACGCTCCCGGTTTCTGTCTTTCCCTTCAAACAGTGCAAAAACAGATGGAACTGTATATGGGATCCAGCGTAGGCGAAAAGTATCCCGAAATTGCTGACAAAGGTGAATAATTTTAGTTTTAAAATTAATTAGGTTAAATTAAAAGGCTTAAAATTTCTGACCTTCCCGTCCCATTAATAGTGAATATTATTATAGCTTATGTACATGCTGTTGAATTGACCGATTGCTGATTGATTAGACGATTGATTGTTTGCTGATTGATTGATTGATTGATTGATTGAATAATTGATTGATTGATTATGACGGTACAAGACGACTATTTCAATTTTATCATCATCACTCATTCACTGTACTTAAAATGGTCAAGCTCGAAAACACCAAGAAAGTAATGATAAACAAAATACAAAAAATAACAAACCTAATATTTTTTAAATATTTTTTGTATATAATTATTTTTATATTACAGTGTTTGGTCAGTCCTTATACGTCCTGTGTGACCGAGGTCGCTGGTCCACAAAGTGTGTCACAGTTTTTCAGTTCGTCGCATTCTTTCGAGACAAACACCTGCAGACTTTCTTTGACAGTCTTGCACAGGAAAGTAAGAAAAATAGTAACATTTAATAATGCATTATTAAAATAACTATATTATCTCGTGTAATTAATAATTTATATCAATAAAAATATGATAACAAGACAATCTTTTGGGAATAATGGTAATAAATGGTTATCACATTAATATGCTTCAATTAAAATGCAATAATTTAATTTTGAATAATAAGAAATACGCGATCTACTGGAAACCTTCTAGGAGCCTTAAAATACATAATGCCAAGTATATAATATCGTCTATTACTGTCATGATTATTATTATCACCATTTTTTTTTATTATTATTATTATTATTATTATTGTTTATTGTTGATGATTATTAGCGTAAGCCATTTCATTTTTTCGTTTTTGTTCAGCTTGGATAATTTTGGGTCTAAATTCGGGTTCAGAGCCAAGAGTTCAAGAAGTGATGAGTCGTCTTCAGAGTATTCCTGTTCCCCCGCCGATCCAATGTGTTCGAAGTGTCGGAAAGTTGTTGGTATCAAATCAAGATGTGACCCGGAATTATAGTGGTACACATTTTGTTTACTTAATATACATACTATCTTGATACTATTTACTTATTGATACTCATCGCAAAAATCAGCGACAGCTGCTCAAATAAGTCGAATATAATCAAATGCGTTCAAACCTAAACCTAATCCTTTGAATATTTGTTAAACTTATTGATGATTTGAACAGTATTTTACATAAAGCTGACATATTATTATTTTTAGAAATTTGCTCATTTTAGTTTTTGCATTCTATATTTTTCTGAGAAATAGTTTTACTATAATTTACTTTTATGTTGTTTACAGTTGACTATCTCCAGCAGGCGTCCGGAGCTTTTAGAGATCATCTGATTAACTGTTACCTAACCCTGCTGGAACACGAAGACCCAATAACCCGACAGGGATCAACTCAGGCTTTGGCTATTTTACAGGTTACCGTTAAATATTTCTGATTTGTTGAACGAGTTCGTCAAACCAATTGAGGCTATACTATATTAGTGAGTATGAATTCTGAGACTGGAAGCAGGGATGGAAACTGGGTAATGGGTCATTGGGTCATGGGTCGTTTGGGTCGCTATTTTTGCTTGGGTCACTGGGTCTTGGGTCACTAGTTTTGGGAAACCTTTGGGTCAGGGTGGGTCTGGGTCATGCCTCCTATGGGTCACTTTGGGTCTGGGTCAGCAATTTTAGTGGGACATTTTGGGTCTGGGTCACACGGGTCCTACCAAATCTTTAAAGTTTCAATTTTCATGGTGGCAGTTTAGCTAGTTTTAAAGGTAAACATGTCATTTCTGAAAAATGATCGCGCCTTCGACGCGATCACTAACAAATTAGTTAAATGTAGTAGTCATTTCGCAGAAATCAGTAGTTAGGTGTGACTTGCTTTGCCATTCTATTTGAGTCGATTCACATAGTAAATGCAAGCATTCCAAGGTAGACACACTTCTGTCGATTCTAAAATTTTACAGCATCAAACACTCAGGTCTCAAAAGCAAAATGGCCAGCAAAATTCTGCAGTGGCTGCATTATTTCTTTCAATTCCATCACTATTGAAAAAGTAATGAAAATTGTCCAATTTGAGCTAATTTTTAAAATTATAATGCTAGCTAAATGGCTTTAAAGTGTCTTAAAAGCAAACACCTACAAATGCTTCCAGAAAAATTTTGGTTCCCTAGTTTTCTTCCTTGGCTTCCCCTTACCAAGTTAAAATATTAATTATTGAAAAAATTTAAACTTTTGAATTTTTATGCGCCGTGCAAAGTTTTAAAGTTATTGGTCTAAAAATCAAAAGTTAGGGCTTTTGGGAAATCACGAAAGATCCCTCATCTCATTTTCTTAAAATAAAAAACCTTGTCACGGGTTGCTTATCTAGTAATTCAAAATTGAAAACCGCCGGTCCATGTTTAGCTGGTTTTTTGTAAGAAAAACAAACTGCTGATAAAATGAGTGGAATGTACTTATTCTTGCATCTTTCCAAAAATTACTAAAGTTACAGAGTTTCAAAAACACTGCACAATGGGACAATCTTGATTAGGTAAAGTCAGTCTGTGTTATTCCTTTGGGTCATCTGGGTCTGGGTCAGGAAACTTCTTGGGTCAGTTGGGTCTGGGTCACGAAAACGTTTGGGTCGTTTGGGTCTGGGTCACTAAATTTTAAAATTTTATGGGTCATCTTGGGTGTGGGTCAAATTAGCTTTTGGGTCGAGTGGGTCATGGGTCACAAAAAGTGACCCAGTTTCCATCCCTGACTGGAAGAATACATTTGATTAAATCATAAAGCTTAAGGCTTGACACTAAAAATTCTAATTCCGACAAAAGTTTAACTCGTCAATTGAAATCGGTCATTAATCTACTTGATTGTGGGCGTTGAAATCCGATTTCAAACAAATTGAGAGTCAATTTTTACTTGATATATACAATATTTACTTAGATCGAGTTTAGTTTTAAGCTGTACTCAATTCTACTGATTTTTTTAAAGTTTCAGCATCAGTTGTCTCCTATTTTTTAAATTAGTTGCAGAAAGATTAAAGAAAGAAAGATTTGTCACCAGCTTCTGGGACGCCAGATAAACGCCGATCCTAGGAGTCCGTCCAGCAAACAGCCTTCGCTGACTAGAACGATGCTCTCTGATTCAGCTACTGGGACACAATCGAACCAAGCTTAAGTTTGAATTCGATTGCAAACAAAGTATTGCTTTTTTAGGCACGTCGATCCTTGGGTGCTCTGGCTTTCACGGCTTGCTGCGATCAGTCACAAGAAGTCAAGGATGCCGCCGAAACGGCATTGGGATCATTTGGTACGGTACTTAAATACAGTACAGTTAAACTCCACTAATCAGCTCATCTTCTTCCGTCTTTCATTGTTTGTTAGTTTATTATAATTATTTAAGTTAATTTACATATACATAGCTAAAATTATTTAGTCTAATTTAATTTAAATGTTTAAGAATTTCTGTAATTTTGTTTCAGGAAAGGAAGGCGCAGAACTGTTGGAAAAGTTTCGAACAGAAATGCACTTTCTGCCTCACGGATGAAACTGAAACTGAAACTGAAAATGCAAACGCAGTGATCTGAGTGAAACTGTTGAAGTCAGAAATGGCCATTCTGACCGTATCTTGTCTATTTATGTTGTCATGAGTAAAAGGTTCTAGTCATTCATTAAAATGTGAATTTGAATTGTGAATTTTAATTTTCACATAAAGAGTAGGAAATTTTGATCACCACCTACTTAATGTTGTTTCAGCAGCTGAAACTGAAACTGAAACCAAGTTTCAGTTTGTACATGTTTCAGTTTCAGTTGCTGAAACTGAAACTGAAACTGAAACTATAACAGATTTGGAGCTGAAACTGAAACTGAAACTTAGTCGAAGTGAGAGCTGAAACTGAAACTGAAACTGAAACTGAAATTAAAATAAATTTTGAGCGGAAACTGAAACTGAAACTAGAACAGTTTAGGAGCTGAAACTGAAACTGAAACAGTTTCAGCTCCACACTAACACTGAAACTAGTTTCAGCTCTCGCTGAAGCTGAAACTATTTTCAGCTCTCGCTGAAGCTGAAACTATTTTCAGCTCTCGCTGAAGCTGAAACTAGTTTCAGCTCTCACTGAAGCTGAAATAGGTTTCAGCTCTCGCGTATACATGCTTATCATGAACGAGTGTTTCAAAAACTGGGCCCTGTTCCCAGCATGTAAAATTCCAGCATTATGTATAAATGTAAACGTTTGACTAGTGTTTTGCAGAACCGAGCTATCTACTATAATACTATCTACTGTGTGGCAATGTTTATTTGATATGTTTCCAACTAATTTTCTTTTTTCAGATTATTAAATAATCATTTTAAGATTTGCCCAACGTAATAACATTTTTATAAAATCATTACATGTGGACAAGGAGCCCAGCACCAACAACTAAAAAGATCCCCAAATTTAAGGTTAATTAAATTGCAGTTAAATCTTCCCTTTTAATTGTTGCAATATAATTTTCTAGTATAGATAGCCGCAGTTATAAAAGTGACCAATGGGAAAGATTAAATGGTTTCCAGTATCAGTATTATACTTATTGTGCTTCACGTTCTTGATTTGATATTATCTATGGAAAGAATTCACCAAGACACCAAAAATTCGCAGTGCCCTGTCTGCCACAAACGAAAATGTCTAAAGAGATTATGTGAAAGTTCAGGATTGGGAACGAAAACTAAATGGTAGTTAATTAATTTGATTAGCATAACATAAGGATAACATAGAGGATAACAAAAGCTGAAACTCATTTTAGCAGAGCTGAAACTGAAAACTATAAAAGACTTGGAGCTGAAACTGGAAACTATAAAAAACTTAAAGCTGAAACTGAAACTAAAGCTGAAACTCATTTTAGTCAGAGCTGAAACTGAAACTGAAACTGAAACTATAACAAATTTGGAGCTGAAACTGAAACTGAAACTGAAACTGAAACTATAACAAATTTGGAGCTGAAACTGAAACTGAAACTAAGCTAAACTACGAGCTGAAACTGAAACTGAAACTGAAACTGAAACTAGAACAAATTTTGAGCTGAAACTGAAACTGAAACCTGTCTGAAAGTGGAGCTGAAACTGAAACTGAAACTGAAACTGAAACTAAACAGGCCAGCGTAAACATCACTACACCTACTGCAGCGGAGTAATTGTAAGGGGAACAGTCGTAGGAAAGATTGATAAGCCTGATGTGAAAGTTTAGCTGATGGCCTTGCGGTGAATATGAATGTATGAATTTAAAAGCAGAAGGGCCATGGTTCGGTTCCAAATTATTTACTTTCACAACCTTTCGACCTCATAAGTTTTGGCTCAAAGGTGCGTGGTGCCTGACGCTTCCTATCTTTGACGTTGTCTGTTTGCTTGGTGTAGACAATTTATTGTCGTACTCTCCTTATGTGTTCAGTCTTAATCACATTTCTCTCATGCACTACTACTAAAGTCAGCAGGGTATTAATTAAACATGGGCCTTTTCAAGAAAAAACCAGAGTAGAGTAGTAGTAAACTGGCTCTTTCAAGGGACTTTTGCCTTGTAAAGGTCTATGATAATTGGCAGTGCTGAATTGGTGTGAACCTTGTCTGATGAAAGGTAATTCATACGTTAAAGTTGACATTGGATCCGATTGGACAACGTCTGTTTCGGGACAAGCTAATGGTGATTTCATATGTAGTTCCAGAAGCAAACAGGCGCGTGGATCTGCAACAGTGTGTTTTAAACTCCTAAAATCGTACGTCTTTGAGCGTTCACTACTATGAAATCACCTTAAGATCAGCAAAAGTAATGTCAGTTTTAAACCAATCTTGATTGTTTTAACCCTAGAATATTCTTCGAAAATTTATTTCGTGGATAGTAAAGTGGATACATATCAGCATGTCCCAGCAGCTGTCAACAGAAAGCCTGCTAGCTGTCACACTCCTTATCTGAAACTCCTGAAGCACGCTGACACCTAATTTTATTTATTTATTTATTTATTTAGTTTTGCTTAATATTTATACAATTAATGCTATTTAATTTATTATTTAAATTAATTTCTTGTCCAACAAAATGATAAACTTATTCCTTTCATCCCAATAATCTGTTGCTATTGGTCTCAATTTGTTCCGTCTTATTTGATTACATCTTTTGTAACAAATATTTTCGATTTGAGACTGTTCGTCTCGTCTTGAAGGAAGAATTTTCCGTCATCAGAAAAGGTAGTCTAAAGCTAGAGCCGTAAAAGCCGATCATAAAGCCCCATGTAAGCTGTTAGTATAAAGCTAATAACATGAATATTCAGGCTGTAGACACTGTGTATGTATTTCTCAATGTACCCAGCATGCTTTATACAATATGTTCGAATTCAATTCAGAATTTTTATCTGACTACAGAAAATCTAACACTTAGCTGTCCGCAGGCATTTTTATTTAAGTTTAAGTCATGGTTTTACCTTAGGGAAATGTAGCTTTGTTCCCAGGACATGCTTTCAATTTCGAGTTGTATATATACTTATCCGTGGCAGCTTTATGAAGGATGAAAAGTTCAAGCCATCCATAGCAAGCACACTTTTTAGCATTTTTTGGTTTTATAATCTGAGGTACATTATAATTGATCATTCTTGACTGTTCCTAACACAGTGTTACTTATTAATACTTTGCTTAATTGTAACAAAGGTCAATTCATGGTTCATATCCTGCAGATGGCTTGCCCCAAGAATATTATGACGGAACTTGTGCCCTGAACGCAAATTTTCGAAGGGCCTTGTACCGTTAAGCATAAATTGATAGTGGTGATAGCAGTGATAGTAACATAAATTTGTAATTTTTTGGTTTGCAACAAAATTATCAATTTTCAGAGAAATGTTTCCTAAATTTGATCGATTTGCTTGAACAATTAAGACGTTTTAGTGTCAAATTCTGGCGAAGCGGAAACTTTTTTCGGAATTTCGGTGTGAAAACCTATTTTTTCCGGCCATTTCTAGGCCGTTCCTTTTGTCCAACTTTTCCTTTCCCATAGCCTCTTTCGGCGGTAGGGTTTGTACCTTGTTCGGACTGGGTGGCGGGTGTTAACCTAAATTCCAACACTTCGTTAGTTTATTTGTGATCAACATTTGCAGCTAGGTTAATTACTGACCTAGATTTGTATTTATGCTAGAAACGGATAGAAACTTTTTTTAAGAAAACGTAGTTTAAAGATAAATCTTATTGAGTTCAGGGTTCCAAAAACCAAAATATCCTTAAATTGTTACCAGAAAAGGAGGAGATTAAGATACTAGTTTACTTCCTTTTTCCTGACACTGCCAGGTGCATAAATTATTCCACAGTTTGGGCCCAACCAGGTTTTATTAATCTTACAGCCTCAATTGCGCAGAGGTTTTAGTGCAAGGTTGCTGTTAAAATTTTTAAAAATTGTTATCGCCTGTCTATTAGGTACTGAAAGGAAAGTATACAGAATGTATA
This sequence comes from Trissonchulus latispiculum, assembly GCA_030248195.1. NCBI lineage: Eukaryota > Metazoa > Nematoda > Enoplea > Enoplida > Ironidae > Trissonchulus > Trissonchulus latispiculum. Next base: position 76,291 of record JASAND010011394.1, read on the forward strand.
CAAGTATACAAAAGTTAGAAGGACGTCACTACAGCATTTCCACTGGAAAAATTCGGGCCTCAGGTGGGGATCGAAGTCACAACCTTTGGCTGACTAGGCCAATGTTCTACCGATTGAGCCACCCAGGCTACCCACAAGGTCGTGAAAGGAAATAAACCGACCGTTTTACGGATGAAGTGAGTGAGTTTGATCATAATTCCTGCAGTCGGTTTTGCCAATTCGAAACTCCTTCCCTCCAAGAATGCAGATCCAGGAGCCGTGAAGGCTAAGGTTAAAACGAAAACTTTGTTAGGTCGAAAATGATGAGATGCAAATCGACCCGTTGTTGGATGGCTCCTCCAATAAAATACGGTAACGGCATGGCAACAACTGCATATGGCTTTAATTTAACTTAAATTTAATTTTAAACCTTAGGTTCATGTTTTACAAATCTAACTGATGATAAAATTTCCCAATTGATGGATCTGACAGGCATTAGGTTGCACAGCATTAGATACATTGGGTCAAATTGTTGCAATTGCTTTCCAGCAGTGCCGCAATCATTGCTTGCAAACTCAGTATTGCAGTTGAATTGCACATGAAAATTTCCAGTTTGCAGACACAACTGCCTGTTGATCATAACAACTGCATTGCAGGCATACAGTAAATTTTTATGCCACAGTCTAAACCCGTTTTAACTGCAAAATAAAATTCAAGATGTTTTCTGTACGGGTTTCTTCTTTCGGCTAACACTTCAGATTGTGTTTTGTTAAATTTTTCCTTGTTCAAAATCTGTTACAAAGAAATATAAATTACATAGTTGTCGCAACTATTTTTTTCGAAATATGTAGGAAATTAAATTGTCACTTCAGCACCTGAGACCCGAAAATCGAACCCACGGTCGGATAAATGCTCCGACGCTCTACCAACTGAGCTACCGAGGCCACAGTCGCACCAAGCTAGAAGGTGTTCGTATCCAAACTGAAGTGACAATGAATTAATAATATTAATTACAACGCGGACAAACACATGATTCAGGGTGAGGTACACTCTGGTGACCTCAAGCTATCCTGTCAACTGCCGCTGACATGACGCTCTGCCAACTGAGCTACCGAGGCTACAGTCGCACCAAGCTAGTTTTTAAAGTAAACAATTTTTAGGATTCAATCATAAAAAGAGTATTTTGTAGTTTCCTTAATTATTCTTCATATAACCCATCTTTAGGTAAAGTTGCATCAGTGAGAGCGCTTAGTCATTGATAATAGCTTTTGGTGAGCAAACCAGTAGAACCATTCCAAGTCTACTTGGTTTCTCTGAGTTTCACTTAAACTGTTAGTCTGCTATATGCATTTATATTGTCACTCATAGACCAATCAATTGCTACAGTTTCTGCAGCCGCAATCCTTAAGTTTATTGAGTAGGGTTATGAATTAAGCTTCGATTTTTTTAATTCCGCCCCAAACTGTGAAGCAGCAATACATTAGATGGATACATTATGACCTATTTAGTCTGGGAAGGAGGGAACTTCCAGGGGACGGAAACTCTTTAGATCTAATTTAATGGGGGGATACCAGAAGCGGTAGTGTACACTTTTGAACTGAGGAAGCTGAGAGAAAGGGAGATAGTCAAAGAGTTAGTCCTGGAATCAATAGCAAAATAACCCCAGGACCAGACCAGTTTAGGTTTATGCTAGGAAAGCTCTTCTCCACAATTATATATAGTTGGTAGGGTCTGAAGCATTGGATTTCAATTAAGTATCACTTTTGTGTGTGCTTTGGGGTGGGGTTTATCTCAGTTTACGAAGGCAGGCATTTTCTTTCATAATGCTGGGAAAACCCTAATTCCAGAAGGGTCTAACTGCTTACCATCTGTTGCAGCAGAAGTAGCCATTGAACAGTTAACCCGGTAATTTTTTTCTTTTTATCACAAACTTCATTTTGTATTTTTATCCCGAACTTTAGTGTAGAAAATTTAGCTTAATAACCCTCAAGCTGACTCGCTTGGTGTTTTGACGAACTTACTACCAGTGTTAAGTTTAGTCCTTTTTGTTCAGGTAGTTGGCTGTTCAAAACGTTTTACTACTCTGACTATAGGGCCTTTGGGTGTGACCTGTGTATCTAAGTGGCCATAAATACCCCTTAAGAAATTGGGCAAAAGTTGTGTCAAATAATTCCAGTTTTTGGTATTTTTCTGTAACCTTTATATTATGAAACGTTTCCTGAAATGAGTATGTATGTAAACAGGACGAACTCAGCTCAGATTCTGAGCAGAATTAATTTTTTACTTGCAGTAGTCTTGTGTCATGAAGTGACCTGAAACGAATATGCAGACAACTGAGGCAGGGTTGTCCCAATAAGAAATTTACAAGGCCATTCCCCGCCTTGGTCCGGGTCTAAATTATCAGCCGGGCCGGAACTGGGCCCAGAGCCCAATCGAAGCCCGGAACCAGGCATGACCGCGAACGTGGCCCTATTACGTTTACGTAATTCGCTATTACGTGTTATTGGTTTTGTCATCAATTACATGTTTTCCTTGCGCATTTTATGTTTCAGTTTACCGAAGAAAGATCGGTTGTATTATTCTAACTTAAAGCTTATAAAGACTTAAAATGAGATAATTTGCCTTTCGGCCGAATTTAAATTTATGGAGGAAAACAACGAAAGTAAAGGCGTTTCTCCGACCGGGGAATCCCTGCACGGGGTAAGCATTAAATGTCAGACTCAAATAGACCTGAAAAAAGCAAAAGAAAAGCAACAGTTTATGGAAAAGGAGAAATAACATTGAAAAGTAAAAGTTATTTAGCGTAACAGTAAGAACTAAATAAAGGTAAAAGTTTATAAAATATGTAACTATATGCGTTGCTGGTAAGTAAAAACTACAGCAGTTCTCTGTTATTTATACTCTTGTAATAGTCTTAATACGCTGTAGTATTGAATTTAATTTATAAATTGAACAGTGTAACGTAAGTTCTCTGTTGTTTATACTCTTGCAATAGTCTTAATACACTGCATTGAATTTAATTTATAAATGGAACAGTGTAACGTAAAGTACTAATTGAACAGTAAGTACCTGTTTAATATTGCACATTCTACAAAATCCGTTGGAATCTGCCGTCATCTATACATACTAGTAGAAACATTAAAAAACACGAAAATTTTTTATTTAACTATTTTTTAGTCTATGAATGACAAAGACTCTGGTGACGGTTTACGACATTTTATGGTTCTATTCCTGACCGTTCTGGCCTCAATAGGTGGTCTACTCTTTGGCTATGACACCGGTGTAATTTCTGGAGCTATGCTTTTTCTCAAGGTAGAACTGGGAAAACCGTTTGGTCAGTTTTGTTGAGCTTTGTTTAATTTGTTGTACCATTTATCGTTGATTTCAAGTCTGTACATATGTTGTGCCTTAATTGTCTTTAAACTTATGGTATGTAGGTGTTTGTGTGTACTTTAATTCTTCAAACATCTGAACTTCCATTTCTTTCCTAGAAAGTTGTTTGTTTTCAAATTTCCTCTGCTCCGTGTTTTTGAAGCAACTACAAGCAACGGGTGAAAAGTTAGGTTTAGTGGAAACTAGGCACGTGTAGAAGATCCTTCACACATCACATTCCAACAAAATATGCAACGGTTTGGATTGGAGTAGTGTCGGCTAATCCTTGCTTTTGTCCGTCACGCTTCGTTGCCGATCTTTATCTCTGTAATCTGTTAAGCAACAACTCTACTCTTCTGCCTTTTGAAACATTTCGCTTTAGGATGAGTACCAACTCAGCTCTGTCTGGCAAGAGTCCATTGTCAGCATCACCATCGGCGCGGCCGCTCTCTTTGCTCTGATTGGTGGATACTTGACGGAAGTCTTCGGACGACGTCCAATCATAATCCTGGCCAGCGTGGTCTTCATTGTTGGATCAGCGATTCTCGCCTTCGCCAGAACGGCTGAAACGCTGCTTGTTGGCAGATTTGTGGTCGGAATTGGCATAGGTACGCAACAGAAATGTGAAAGGTTGAAATCAGGATTGAAAGATGTGACGTAAAGTGTCCAGGACAGGGGACCGAACCAGCGAGTCTTGGATTCGTGGTCGATGCAATACCATTCTGGTATATTTCAGGACTGTGACACCAGTTTATTGCACTAATGTAAATGTTTTGATTTACCTATCGATGAACATTTTTCTAATAATCTTAGTCTTTAGTCCTTAGTCTTCCAATAATATTTGTGGCTATTTTTAGATTAAACAATTAAATACATGAATCATACAATTTCTTGATGACTCGCACTAAAATGCTAAAGCTAAACAATGCTAAACTAACAGAAATAACTTAACAAACGAAACTAACAACAATACAAAGGTGGTGTTATAAGCTGTGCCTTTATGCTTAACTTCAAGCCATTATAGATGATTTCTTTCAGGATTGGCATCCATGACGGTCCCCATCTATATTGCTGAAATTGCTCCAGCTCAAGTGAGGGGGCGTCTCGTAATGTTTTTTCAGATATTCATCACTCTGGGGATGCTGCTGGCCAGCGTAGTTGATGGAATATTTTCATACGTGACAGACGGGTGGCGGTATGCACGCAACTTATTTTTGCTTTACAAAATTTATAAGCTAAATTTCAGCTCAACACGAAAAAGCATGATTTGCTCAAGCTCACGTTAAAAACCCCAAGACATGCAGCGAATTTGTAGAACCAGTGACGCTTGTCATACTCTTATGTATTATGTACTCTTGACACTACTTCGGGATTTAGGTATATGCTAGGTCTGGCAGCCATTCCAGCACTCGTACAGTGCATCGGATTCATATTTGTGCCAGAGTCCCCGCGATGGCTGGTCGATCACGGTTTGAAGGAACAGGCACAGAAATCCCTGAAATTCGTCTACAATAAAGATTCACTTATCACTGCCCACTTTGAAGCGATCAAACAAGGCTGCCAGGACGCAGATCAGGAACGCTCCGTTCATGCAGGTTTTTTATTTTTAATTATTTTTAATTTTCGAATTTTCATAATTTTCATAAACTTTAGAAGTTCAAGTATTTCGATAGTTTCACCACTTTCACCTACTTTCCTATTTCCTGGCTCCGATTCAAACTAATTGAGTTTGTTTTTTAATTTTTTTAGTAGTAGTAGTAGTAATTTAATGCCAGTCAACAGAATACCATTAATACATACGCTTAATTCACGTAAACATGTAAACATTTAAATAAAACAAAAGTCAAGGTTACATTTCTCCACGAATACAAGAGACAACTAATAAGGTTGACCAACGATGGTCGAGTTGGGCCGATTGTCGACTACTGATACCCGACCACCTGATTCGACAGAGAATTCAATTAAGGCTATATTTTTTTAAAACTGTATAAGGATGGACTCAGATTGCATGAGATTATACTAAGTTGAATTAAGTTTGCAGTAGCATTAATATCCATCATTTGTTTTAGGCGAAAATAGTCAATTTATCTCCGTCCTTAAAACTCCCCATGTCAGAAGAGCCTTAATCGTCGGTTGCTCACTGCAGATATTTCAACAGTTCATCGCCATTAATACCGTCATGTAAGCGCCCTGTAAAAAAGTCCACCTACTTCAGGAATAATTTACCTTCTGAAGTTGTAAACGCTCAAAGTTTAATCTTGTTTATCCAGAGTAGGCTTAATGAGATATGTGATTTATCGGTTTATCTAAAGGGCTTAGCGTCAGAAGTCGGCTTATCGGCTCTACTAAGTCCTAGGACCTGCAGATCATAATGTATCCTGTCGTATATATTTACTGATTTATCTGTGTACTCTGATTAGCGATGTTGTGAACTGCGCCCTGGCTATTAAGCTATGATTAAACTACTACAGGTGCCTGTATTTTAAATCTGAAAAACTCCAACTTACAGTATATGCTCTAATGGTATTATTGCAATTTCTTATCGTAGCAGTATCTAGTCACAGTTTTTCTTATACATACATCCTGTTCACATTTCATTTCCTCGTATTTCATTTTTCTTGTATTTCCTTTGGTCATCCTTTATTTCGATCCCGTTTTGATTGCAGGTATTACAGTGCAACAATCATCCATATGGCGGGCGTGGAGGCGAAGGACAAGGCTGTCTGGTGGTCCGTGGTCACTTCCGGGGTCAATTTCCTGGGGACCTTTGTAGGCTTTTGGCTCATCGAACGAATCGGCAGAAGGCCCCTGGCTTTACTCAGTTTGTTAGGTTAGTGGAAAAGTCATTAACTATATTCTGGAGACAAAACAACACAGCGTAAGGGAAGCAGGCATAGGAAAGATTGATAAACCTGATGTGAGAGTTTAGCTGATGGCTCTGTGGTGTAGTGGTAATAATGTAAGACTCGAGACATGAGGGGCAATGGTTCTATTTCCTGCCCGCTCAATTCTTTACAAGCTGATTTCAGGATAATTTTCTGTTATATTATCAAAGCATCAGACTGATAACTGCGGCTGCACTTTGATTGGAAAAGAACTTACAATCATAGAAAGCTTTAGGTTTTCAGTTTCATCCCAAATTCATAGCATTAATTTCTAGTATGAATTTTATAGGTGTACTATTTGGTCTTATCCTGTTGGCAGTTGGATTTCAACTGATTTCTGAGCATTCCTATCCCGTCACTGAAAGCAGTGTGAACTATTTTCGGTTATTCTCCTTGATTTTCATCTAAATTACTCAAAATGCAGTGTTATCTTTATGAACGATAAACGTAAAATTGTCCTTCTGTGTAGGAACCTCGGTTCCTAGCTAATTTCATGTCCGCCATTGAAATTCAGTGAAAATTCAGTCTTGTCAAAGTTCTCCTTCGGAGTGGTTGCGTCTTTTCACCTGCTCTTTTGTGCTCGTCGGGGGATTTATTTTTATCAGGTATTTTGGGTCGAGGGATTAATCCCTCCAAACTTTTGGGGTTTCTTTATTTGTTTGTGGGGTTGAAGTGATAATTGTTTGTGCCCTTGTTTATAGTTATGAAAATGTTTATATTCCGTGAACTGCAAAATTATCTTTGGTGTTTTCTGTCAATTTTGTAATTTTGATATAAAAACAGTAAACTTACGGTACCGAAATTGGACTGCCGGCGCCTGCTGTAGTCGGTTAGGAAGTTATAGCGAGTTTAGGGTCGAGTCTACGAGTCTAGTATGCGCACACTCACGAACCTAGCAGATCTTATTTAATTTAAATTATCCGTTTACTGGCAAACAACTATTCTTTACAGCAGTACGACGGACAGTTGCTCTGTAAGGTACAAAAGTTATGATGGTTGCTACTGATTGACTAAAGTGTGGCTCACTTTTGCAGAGCTTGCTAGTTTTACCTAAAACCAGGCAGGTTAAAATCAGCGCAATAAACTTTTTAGTCAACTGTTATCAATAGCTCGATCGTTGGAGACTATGACTAAGGAGCAGCCAAGTTGGTGGTTCGGTCCCGTCCCAGGACACTTTTCTTCACTTCTTTCATTCCGAATCTTTCCACGACAATAGTGCGTTAATTCAAATTTAGGGATTGGAAATAGAAATTGAAATTGATCTTTAGGGATTATAAAATTTAAAATGAGCCCGTTTCGTTGTTGCTTATTCATGACCTATTAAGTACGTATTTATAACAAAATATACACAGAAAAGTTATAAAAATTATATATAAAAAATTAGAAGCTATGAAAGGGTGTCTTATCGCATAGTTTCAGCTTCAGTCTTCAGTTTAATGCATTCTGATTCTACATACGGTTATATTTAGAATGATAACAGTTGTAGTGCTGCTTAGAATATTATTTTGTAACATACATTTTTTAGTTTTTAATAATTTCAGCTCCTGTGCTGCCTGTCTGTTACACTCTGATTCCTGTGGATTCTGCTACCTTGAACAACCTCTCTTCTCCTCCGCTTGTCTGCCAAAGAACTCTGCTCAACCGGATCTCAAGACTGTCTGCGAGAAACGTCCAATTCCATTCAGTCCAACCGGAAAGTCGTCCAACGGTTGGACCTGGTCGGACGAATCCTGTCCCAGCCAGGCGTCCTATGCCTGGATTGCCATCTGCGGGATGACACTGTATTTGGCATTTTTCTCCTCTGGTAATAACTGATGCTTTTGTGAAAGTTTGAATTCAGGAATGAAAGATGAATTAAATTTGCGTTGTTGGGAAAGTCTAAGCTTTGAAAGAAAGCTTTGAATCCGATACGCAATTTCGAAACAAAAATTGATCCCTTGTAATGATGCCTCAATACAGGAACTCTGCGGGGCAAGGTGCCGTTTGTTTAACCCTTAAATGCATAACCTGGGTCAAATTGACCCACACACTTGTTTGAACAGCTACGTATAGCCTAAAATGGCTTTTCATCCGGCTACTTCTTGGGACATCTCTCAAAATTCTCAGATACAACTAAAAACCAAGACAAAGTCGCAGGAAAATTCCTGGTTGTGGCCAGAAGAAATTATTTTCAATATTTAATCCCTGGGTCAATTTGACCCAGCTCATGAAATTCATAAAATAACACTCAGATTTGAATTTTCAGTGCCAACCAGCAGCGTTTTCTTGCGTCAGCAGATGAATTTGTGAAGAATAGTGGTAAATTTCATTCAGTTTTGTCTATTTTTCGTATTGGAGATTTAGCAGAATTCGTTTGGCAGCATGGTGACCTGGACTACTCTGCCATGTGTCAAGGACCAATGTTGACTCTCCTAAACAGCCTTGTCTGGTAACGACAAAGCGTCTGCCAAATTATAGAAGTAGTACCAACAACAATCAGATATAAACACTACCGTTAGGCGTCCCACCAGAGCTGGTAGAAGGGTCCTAAATGGCCAATTCCGTAAAGTCCTAGTTCTTCCTGGTAAGAATGGTATAACAGTGGGGATTGTTTCTAAAAGGGTGTTTAAGTTGGTTTCCTTTCAGAAATAGTATTGTGAGATGATTTTTAGATTCAAAACTATTGCTATTTTGACTGACTGCCATAGGTGTCTGGGCTTTAACAGTTTGACTAGCAATTGTTCTCAGCTGCTATTCCACGACTAGATAGAAATTATCGATTTCCCAGTAAATTGCCAAGCTATTCTGACTCTTTTATTAGCATTGTAACAAAAAAGTATGTTCCACGAAGCTAAAATTAGCGTTGGGTCAAATTGACCCAGGTTATGCGTTAACGTCGGCAAAATAGCTTATGCATTTAAGGGTTAAGCATAAACCTGAAAGTTCTCTTTCCTCACTAATATTACTTATGGTACTGGATTAACAACCTTTAATCTATTTGATTAAAGCTTCCCTCAGAATTTATTAAATTAAACTAGTCCATTAAACTCTTGCTATTTAAATTTATTTATTTATTATTTTTATTTGGATTTTAAAAATTCATTTTTTATATTTAGGTATGGGTCCCATACCATGGACGGTCAATGCTGAAATCTATCCTCAGTGGGCACGAAGCACGGGAACCGCTCTTGCGACCAGCTGTAACTGGATATCAAATCTGATCGTATCGATGACCTTCCTGTCTCTCATGAACACAATCACAAGACATGGTCAGTTTCGACTGAAACGCTGTTATTTATTTTTATTTTATGTTTATAAATATTTTTTATAAATACATTTTTATTTTATAAGTTTTATTTATTTATTTTAGTACTCAATATGCATCTTCTACGGAATTGTAGAAATTTAGCTTGCAGCCTCTCAGTTTATTCAACTTTTTTCGTTTTCTCGGATGGTTAGTCTCGGTCTCGGTTCTTTTGATTTGACATGTTTGGCGTCTTTTATATTCACTTCATATTCGGCATAACTGCTTCTAGTTTGGTGCAGCTGTAGACATGGTAGCTCAGTTGGCAGAGAGTCGGAGCAAGTTCGAATTCCTCCTGAGATCAGAATTTTTGAGTCTCCGGCGCAAAAGTAACAACTTAATTTCTGGCAGAACTTTAGCTTAGAGATAGAGATGAAATAGGAAAAAATGTGTTTCCGCGGTTTGAGGCGGGATTTCCCAAATTTCTGAATCCTAAAAATTTAAAACTTTAAAAATTTCTAATGGGTAATTCTTTTTCTTCTTAGACTAATTTAATGTTTAGGTACCTACTATCTCTATTCCGGCGTCGCCTTTCTGGCTCTGGTTTTTGTGTTCCTCTTTATGCCAGAAACCAAAGGACGCAGTCTGGAACAAATGGAGGCCCTATTTTCACAGCCCTGGTTCAGAGCCAGAAAAAGGCACTGCGGGCTGGAGTATGTTCGGATTCGTGGTCTCAACAAAGGAAGAAGCGAAGATTCCGACTGATTCCTTGCTTACATTCGAATCTTATATACTATGTTAGGTGTGTGAATTAAATCGTCATGCCTCAAATTACTTCAACCTACAGCAGTAAAGGCACCAATTACGGATTACAAATTGCTAATCACGCATCTTGCGTGATGGGGCCCGTTGCATAGAAGTTATTACTAATAAATTATTAGTGATTGGTTGATTAGTAGTGCCATGAATGTTCCGTGCTACTTTTATCTGTTCTCAACTTAGCAAACGCAAGAATACATAGGCTAACCTAAAAGGATAGTCAAGCTTCAAGTATCTTTCTAGATTGATTTATATTAGGCTCAGCAATGAAGCAGCCTTACGAACGTTCATACGATCAAGAGTACTACTTACAGGCAAGCAGACATGGAAAAAATGTAGTCAGCTGCACGTGTCACAAACTTAGCGTTAAAATGTATCAACGATCAGCGTTGACACTTTGGGAGCTAAGGATTCGAAAACTCCTCGGACCAGAACTGCCGTCCAAATCCAAAAAGACGTACATAACTGCATTTTTACTAATTTTTGCTATGGCCATTTATGTAAATTGTGCTACAATTTTTCATCAAATCAATTTAAATTTGTAACCACTGTGTAAAATGATACTATTTGACTGGATTTATCTATCAGAATATTTATTTTTGTAAATATAGGCAAAATTGGCGCAGTATGGCAGTTACGACTTTTGGCACACGTAGTCCTTGGGTATTTCTATTATCTTCAGCACATGTTGCCCAAGCCATAAAGACGTATGTGCAATGTTAAATTGCAGATACGACTTTCTGGCTTTGTCTTGGAATCCATAATTGCAGATACGTTTTTCTGCCAAGTTTATTACTACCAATGCTATGCAGATACGTCGTTCTAACATAGCTAGTTAAATTCAACATAAAATTTTGTGTATGTAGTTGGTCATAACTCCATTTTGGCCAAAATGTTAGTTACGACTTTTTGGCTTTGGACGGCAGAGAACTCCTCAGCCTACAGAATTCGAGTTTCAGGCAAATTCAGTTCAGGCAAATTTTTCGGCTGAATTGGTCGCCAGGTCAGCCCCCTTCGCCCCTCCCTACCCCATTCCCCAAAATTTGCCGTCGGCACATGTCTGCTAGAGAAACAATCTGAAACGTCTGAAAAACTATAGAAAAATCGTATGAATATTAACTTGAATTGCAGCATTAAAGAGTTGTTACATACCCTTCTTGAAGAATTTGCTTCTCAACTTTTACATCTCTGGATTTTACATCTTATTTCTCTCAGCCCAGCTATAGTTAGCCAAAACAACTGAACAACCAAATGCTATAAGAATGTGAAATACTTAAAATCAATTTGAACAACAACACTTTGCTACTGTAGAACAGTTGACACACAAATCAGACAACAATATATACATCGAAATCAGTTTGGTCCATTCATAGAATCTAATTCTCACAAAACGGTCTCAAAAATTTGGCGACACATTTGGAGTTTTTGGCATTCAGGAATACCACTTGCTTCTGACAGCCAAGAAAGGTGGCATCCCGCGAAAGGAATGGCACAAAGTCAGAGTTGGACAGAAAGTCCAACATCTGGCGATGGAAAGTGGTAGAGTTCAGGCCGTAGCCTTCCAGGGGGCAGCTGAAGATAACGCTCAGCTGGCAGATTTCCGGAGGCGTCTGCGAGGGGTCGTTTCCATAGCCATAAAGTGATGGGAGGATTTTGTACTCCTCCCCCCGGGCTTCCATCAACAGATAGTCGACTCGTTGGATGCCGATTTCTTCCAAGAGTTGAGGCAACGTGACATCGCCGTTGGCCGATTTTCCGGTCGGACCGGTCACTTTGACCGGGTAGAGATGACCGATCTGCTCGTAGATTTTGCTGAGGGCTGGCTCGCTTTCGGTGCCGATGAATCGGCAGTTCTTGTAGTCAGATTGAATCTGAAATAGTTTTTTTGACAACTGATAATTTAAGCTTAAACTTAAACTTTAAGCCTAAACTAATTTAAGTTTTTATATCAAATATCATAAAATACCAAAAGTAAGATATACACACTATGTTGGCAATTGGCATTGGCTTTACATAGTTTGTTCCTTTCACGCTTCACATTACAGTGGATGAGGTAGTGTTGGTTCAGTGACTTACCTTGCTTACAATTTCAATCTCTTGGAAAATAGCTTCAATTTCAGTCGGTCAATAACCCTGGATATTTCAGGTAGTTTCAGACTGAGGTTCAGGGTCAGTTTCAAAAATTATTTGTTCAACTTCGCTTTCCGCAAAATTAACAGACTAACTAACAAACTGGTCCCTTATTCTAAGTTTTGTGGTACACTAATAGCTGAAATCTAGTTCTCGCCTGAGTTGGGACTTATTGCAAGAATTAGCTGAAGTTCGAGCTATCTTTACAAAATCTTTTAAGTGTAGCGCTTCAACCAGGGCTGGTGAACCAAAAGGAAAACGAGGACAAGCCCAAGACGGGAGGCATCAGGTACCCTCGTACCCCTAGGAGAGATAAGGGAAGAAAGAAACTCAGCTTATCATTCGGTGGGGGCCCTTCTGCTCAGGGGTGAGACATACTATCCCACTACACCACAGGGCCATCAGCTGAACTCCCATATCTTTCCTATGCCTGCTTCCCTTACAGAAGCAACACAAACTCTTCACACTAATGGACATGTGTGACTTTTGGCCACGTCGAACTTGCTCCAAAATGGACACCATAATAATATGTTTCCAGCGGGTAGCACTGCTACAAGTTCATAATCAATCCATATGAGGCTGAATCTAGTCTTTGCTTACAGCTAACTCCTGCGAAATGTCGTTGTTTACTCCAATGGACAGAACAGTGCAAGGCTTCTTCCAGTAAGGCTCCGACAAGGGCGCTAATCCGTTGACGGCATTCTTCCCGAAACTATGTCGGACTGATAAGGCACAGGTTTCAGCAATTGTGTTCAGATTGGTCCAGGCGTTTTGTGTTTCTAGTTCCGTCTAAAATGTGCTTACAGGAAGTGCATAACAAAAGCTAACATATTAAAAATAACAGACACAAACTTTAGTGGTTAGGTGCCCTAGTGCCTTCTTTGCGCAACGAGTAAACGAGTTAACGATAAAGTTTAGGTTAATGTCCGATAGGTAATAAACATATTAAAAAATTTTAGCTCCACTCTTTCGTAAAGGCACCTACAGCTAAAAGCTTTTGACTATCAATGGCTCGTGGTACGAAATTTTTGAGAAATATTTTGTATATTTCAGTGGCGTCGCACCAACTTACTGCTGGTAGATAGGTACAGCTACTCTTTCTTAACCTGGTGCCTGATAATGATGGTTTTCTCGTGGGAGTTGAAAGAGTAGAGTTAAAAACTTTTAGCTCAGGCTAATTAAAATTACTATTCAAATCGAGTAACCTAATGCACGAAATCCATTGAGTTAAGTTTACCTTATTTAGAAACGTCCAATAATTTCAAAAATTGCTTGTTTACCAACGACATAACAAATAATACATAACTATTAATTAGTTGTAATTTGTAGAGTCCAAAGATCTATAAGTCTACACTACCTGAAAGCAAGCTTTTATCCGCTTCAATTCAGCGGTCCATCGTTTGCACTTTTTGTCGGCAAAATTGTCCGGAATAATTTGCCAGGTGGTCGTCACTACATCACTGTCGACATAGGAGGCAGTCCAGATTCTTGTAATCAGGACAAGGCACAGTACAAAGGCCACCAGAATCACAATTTTCCCGTACAGTCTGTCGAACAGTCTGGATGCCTAAATTATTAACTAATTAGCAACAATTTAATTAGTCACAAATGTCTTATTAATGACTAATTTCTTTTTCTATACTCTAAACTCGCCCTCTTTCTAAATTCGTAACTCTGGGGGGGAGGTCCTCTCCGCAACAACGCTATTTTAGTGACCTTATTCCATCCATCATCAGTGCTACATACCTACTAGAGTTGGGAGCGGTTCCATTTTTTAAAACCGGTTCCGGTTCCGGTTCAAGGGTTCCGGTTCCTGTTCCTGTTCCGATTACAGCTTCCGGTTCCCGGTTCCATTTGTAGTTACAAGTTGAACATTATTTAACATTGGATACAGGCCCCGTGCAAGGCTTATACAGTCAAAATTATAAAGCAATACCGCAAAACAATTGGAATAATGCTACATATACTAAACAAATGGGATGAATTTTTTGTTCACTTCGAATTTCAAAGTTTAGGCTTACTTTGAATTTCAGAAAAATGCCTTTTAAAGGCACTTTGTTCTGCACAGCATACATTAAAACTTGTCTGGTGTGGTGGAACAAACTCTTTCTATAGTCAACGGTGCGATCATACTGGGTATCTAAAGACAGACAGCGCCTTTAGAACAGGCTCTTGAAAACTGTAAAACGTTTCGGCAAAACTTGCTGAGAACTGGGATACTGGAGATAAAGTTTCTTATTTCTTTGACAAGAAATATGACAAGAGACCGTAGTGCCTTTAAAAAGTAAATATTTTCCAAAAAATTTAAATGCAGCTAAAATATTTAAAAGTTGAAAGCTATATTGGAAAGAGGAATATATATTAAAGTTATGTTTAACGAGGAAATATACAGCTGTTAGATTTAATCTAAATGAAGAAATGAAGAAATATTAGTGGAACAAGTTGTAAGATATGTTTGATAAGGCAAAAACCGACTTTAAATCTAGTTCCACTTAGCTTTTTGAAGAAATCGTTTCGGATCACCGGATCGGATCGGATCGACCGATCCAGGACCCGGATCGGATCGGATCGGATCGGATCGACGAATAATTTTGCTGGATCGGATCGGTTAAACTTTTAGCTGCCGATCCGATCCGATCCACATCACTATTAGATTACACAAAATAGCTAGCAGATTAGTTCTACAGGCTGTTCATTGCTTGAACTTTGCGCGACTTTCGTTTTCAGCTGCCGAAGCAGTATATATAAAGCTTAAAAGTAAGAAAATAAAGAACTCAACTTTCAAAGTTTTCTACTCTTGTAAAATTTAGTATTTTTTAGAAGATATACTCAATTTCCGACTACATCCCATCGGGCTCTGGTTTTTGTTTTTTTCAAATATGTAAGCTGGTTAAAGTTTTGATTCGGCGTCTGAACGAAAGTGCCCGTATTCCTTCAATTACAATTGGATTCTTAGAATAGAAAATTTTTAAATTCGTTAAAATTATTTACTCACGCAACTGCACTTTGTAATACACACAAAATAACTTAGCAAAATATGAAAAATCAGAAGCATGAAAACAAGAATTATGAAATTCTAGAATAAACGAAGTCGAAGTTTTTGCTTACAATAAAACAATGCATGTTGCTAATTTTTTAAGTATGTTTAACATTCAATTTTTGTGTTAACAGAAGGGAATAATGTCACTGATGTTGATTAAAGGAAACATTTGGAATTTCTCTTAGTTCCATGCCTCAGCTTCAGCGAAAGCTGAAACGTGCCTCGAACACTTGAAAAGGTAGTTAGTTTAGGTGGTAGGTAGTTTGTGTCACCTTCAGTGGAAGCTGAAGCTGTTCCGTTTTCAGTTTAGGCTCTAAATTTATTCCACGTAGCTTCAGCTTCAGTTTCAGTTCCAATAATTGTTGCTTCATTTCACTTTTAGTTTTCAACTTTTACATATTATCAGTTTCATACTGCATATTTCCCTTTCAGCTCTAAATTTGACCAGTTTCAGTTCAACCTAGATTCCTAGTTTCAACTTCAGTCACTAGTTTGAAAAGACGGTATGAACGACAACTCTATGAATGGCAACAACATTGCAAAATTTAAACTCTTGCAAAAAATTAGTCCAAATTTTAAGCGTGGAACCGGCCGGTTCTAAATCCTATCGGTTCCGTTCCGTTGCAAAAATCCTTCCTGTTCGGTTCCGGTTCCGGTTCCAACCGGTTCTAGTGGAACTTACCTCTACTACATACCGTTAGTAATGAATGCGGAATATGCTCACTCCGACTTGTCGCACCCTATAGGCGTAGATGCTGAAGTTAGAAGATGGAATAAATGCCTATATTACATATGTTAGGGTAGAACAACGCGCTTCAAGGCCTACAACGCAGACATTAGAGTGCCAATCGTTTGAGTTACTTTGAATAGCAGAAGCAGCTGTTACACTCCCTCTATTTATGTTGCAGCCGCCTATATTATGTATACGTACAAATAACAAGTAGCAAGAGGCTGAAACCTTTTCAGCAACTGAATTATGTACTTTGGCACTTTGGCTTTCCATACTGCAAATCCTAGAATGACTTAAGGGGGGGGGAGTCGCCCTGGTCCGAAATCGATAGCCATGGATTTCGCTCATTTTCATACACATTATAGAAAAAAACAAGACAAAATATTGGAGTTCGATATCAGGCTGGGCCACCGTTATTCAGGTTCAAACCCACCAAACTTGAAAATTTCGGTGATGAATCCTTCAAGATCACGTGGAGTCCGAACTCGAGCGAACATAGGGTTGACCAATATGCCAAATTCAAGCATTTGCAGGGATAATGCTTCACTGCATTATTAATTATGTGTGGAAGTGACGCTCAACTCTCGATCCGGCACACTCAGATTTCGATGACGGATGGTGATGCTCAAATTTCGGAAGACCAATTGTTAGGAAAAGGAGTTGCTGCAACTTACCAGTACCTGACGCCATGCTTCAGTAAGGGACATGGTAGTAGCACAGTTTCAGTTAGTACTGGGTAATACTGGAAGGTTAGCTTAGTCTGGTAAGCCTTAGCAACAGCTTACGCGCTCTCTGCCTTCCTGTCTTCATAGAACAACTTTAGTATTGACTTATCCCAAACTGGAAACTTTGGAACTTAGTTCGAGTTTATGAGAAAAACTAGGTGAATCACTGTAGGTGCAGACATAAGAATTACATCTCGCAGTCATTTACAGCTTATTGAAAATTGCCCCGGTTTATCTGGAATAACATAAATGTAAATGAAAGCATTAGAGTTATCATATATTTTCTTAAGTCCAAGCTCTTCTGTAAGAACTTTTTTTAAAAACTGTTTATTCTTAAGTGAGACTCAGCACATTCATACTCCAGTGCTAAAATCAATCAAATTGATTTGCTTGGACATTGGATAAGTCAAGCTGCAAATCTTTTTTCTGATTACACGAAAGCCTTGAAATGACAGGAGACAGACACTTGTACTAATGCCGTTTCTGGTTTGTAATTGCTGGTTTGTTAAATCACCCACTTCTAAGCTTCTTCGGGAGTAAATTTTGAAGTTTGGTTTGAAGTAAGTTAATAAGGTTTGGCAGGAACAAATTTTGAAGCGGTGACGCAGACATCAGGGAAATTACACAAATGTTCTACTACAAGGTCAAATCTAAATACCTTCAGCGACACTGTGAAATTGTTGACCAATTGAACGCAAACAAAAGTGTACTGTAATTTGTCTTCATGGAAGCGTAGCCTAAATTAAGGAAATGTGCAAAATACTCAATACTTTAACATAACTCAACCAAACTCCAAACCTGTTAAGCATTGCGCTCAGAATTTGATTCTAACGAGCAACAACAGCTTTTATTCAACACATCTAGTAATCAAGACGAAAGTCAGAACTAGAGCTCAGTACATTTCTAGAAACAACAAGCAAAAGTTGTCTGCAAAATTTGTAGAGTAAGTTGTGGAGTGTGACTGTGTTCCGGTCAGGGACCGGCTACGCAGACCAATCTTCTGTAGAGCAGGCGGTTGTCATTTGCTGCAGATGGTGATGTTTAAGTCAAGTGGTTCTACATTTCAGGTAGTGCAGTTTTCTGTTTCAGCTACTGAAACTGAAACTTAAACTGAAGCTGTTTTTGGAAGAGGTTTTTAAAAGAGGCTTTTGAAAGCTGTTCTTTCATTAATATTCTACAAAGGGAGGATGCATAGTTATCGAAATATGCTTTATTGTACTCCCAAGGATAGAAACGGCGCCTTAGAGTGACGCCAACTTTAGTGATCACAGTAGCTTGGTCATGGTAAAATCTATTTCCGCTGAATGTCTACAGAATGACTGAAGTATGATCTAAATGATATCAGACTGATCTTAGTTCACAAACAACTAATTTGCATAATTCAGCTGAGCAAGAATTACTAGAATTAGTAAGCAGGCAATGTGACGATGCCAACAAAAGGTGCATGCTGATAAAAATTGTAAACCCCCTCCTATGCTCAGCATTGAATGAAAACCTGACTGGACAGGTTTATCACAGAACGGAGTAATAAAGATACATAGTATAATGTATAATAGCCGGCTACGCTGAGGCGTAGCCGGAAAAATATTGTGAAATGACGCATGACAGTCTTGGCTTATTCAACAAATTAACTGAGACATTTGTGTTTAATGATTACGTTAAAACTACTCCAATCAGCAGGCTAACAGTCATCTCGACGATTAGTGTATGTTTCTCACAAACCGGTGCGATGCTTGACTTTATTACCATTGAGTAGCAACTTTCCAACACGAAACTTTCAACAAACCGGAATAACAACCTTCAAATGCATACATGGAATATGTTGCAATAGAATTATTTTCAAATCCGTACATGGAATAATTTGTTGCAATACAATCATTAGTAGCACACTAAACAACTATAAATAATGTTGTTCTATCTGTTCAAAATGTCAACTTCAACAAAATGGGCGGAACCAGTTCAGATCCCGTTGCTGCTCTCAGATGCATTCCTAATTGCTTGTGAAACAGAGAATGGTGGTCCCATTTGAAGTAATATGAGCGTGTAGGTCAATATTATGGACGCTTCCTATAAGCAGTAACAAAACATTTGAAAAGCCGCAGAAGCACCAAAGATTCTATCGTGTGGTGTTTCGGTGCCGAAATCATCAAAAATGGTTGCGTTCATTCCAGCTAGAATTTTTCAACTGATTGACCCAACTAACTATTAGATAGTTGAGAACATTGACGCTAAGACATGAACCCCAAGTAATACCGATTTGAAAGCTTTAATAATATCGGCACCTGCTATGAATGAAATACTGAGCTGCTGGCTTGAACAGAAAACATTGAATGTGATGAAAAACTATTACAGATTTGTACAACAAACTAAGGAACTGTCTCAAAATATGGCTATACAAAACGTATTTTGCGTGACCTTAATAAGTCGTATTTTGGAACAAAGACTAAAATTGTTCAAGTCACAACAATCCCGGCAATTTAGCAGATTTTATGTCCAGTTCACGAGATGTTGCTTTGTGTTCCCCAACATCAGAGTTTTTGCATTACGCTTTGCTAAGGGAGCTTTGTAACAAAATTTTTGACAGGTGAAAAGCTTTTGTATTTCTTAACAAAATAAAAATAACGTAAAACGTATTATAGTTTCACTAAATCACATCTTTCTGGGGATAATATACCTTTCAGGCAAATCTCGTTATACGATTTATATTTTGAGGCAGTTCCAAAACGGATACAAACACGATATTGTGGTATCAATCTATTTTCTCACCGTTAATAGCGTACGGCCGGTTATCGGTATTACTTTGCCTATTGTTATAACAGGAGGATTTCTGCTCAGCAAGGACAGTATGCTTTCAGCCTCGTAAAGCAAAAAACTGTAAGACGAAAGCTTCTCATGACTTAATTCATCACCAACTGCTACTTCGGACAATTTCTGTTGTAACGTATCAGAAATTACTGTATACTGGCTGTTCAACTTCGCACTTGACGTTAAAAGCATTGGTATAGCCGTCAGGCAGATGCTACTGGCCAGAAGTAGTGATACTACATCCAAACTTTTCTGGTTGATCATGTAATAGGCATTAATCATCGCCAGACAAAGCGAAGAAAAATTCCACACAATAAGACTACAAGCCCACGTTTCGTTCAGCGATTTCATGACGCTCATTATTTTGAGAATGTCTTGGCGAATTTTTCTCAGATTTTTGATATCTAGCTGCAGGGTTTGCAGATGTCGTATCCATTCTTTTATAGCCAGTCTTGTTACACTTGTTTGCATTGTATGATATCGCAAACCGAATAGCCCACTACATAAGAACACATAGTAGGTGCCGTTTGCGATTTTGCCATACCGCACGTCACCGAACAGCAATATGTCGTATACTGTAACCGTCTTGAACCAAACAACGGCTGCTGTGACAGCCAAGGGACATATAAGAGACAGCAAAAGTGGCAACATGTTTAGGTACGTTAGAACTTTCATCTCAAAAGGGATACTCTCAGGAATATACGGCCACTGTACGCCATAGCGGATAACAAAATCTGTCAGCGGCAGTGCTGATGTTGCCTTAGCTACTTGTATGTAACTAGCAAACAATGATATTGTAAGGTACCCTAACGAACACAGCACAATATTTTGCTGTGAAATTGAAAAAGCTTCCGCAACTTTAATGGCCCATATCAGCCAATAGCCAAATCCAACTAGAACAATGATACATCAGGTGCAAAGATCAAGACATTATCATCACTTCACATCAACTATACGTCAGGTACATACATCAAGACAGTATCAACAATAATTGACGCTTTAAGACAGCAAATAACTCGATCGTCGGAGGCTTCAGTGAATCTTTTCAAAGAAGAAATTGAAATTGTGGTGTAGTAACAAATGGAGATAAGTAAGGACTACGCAACGTGCTTATAGTAGACTAATTTTAAATTGTTTTAAAAAGTAAAACTTTATTCGTGCTCACCTAATTTGGTGTCAGAAAATAATGCGTTGCATGCCTTCATGCATAAATACATACATGCCTTAGATAATAACCCGTTAACAATAGTTAGAACAACTCACCTGTTAGAAACATGAAAACTGACAAAGAATATAGACATGATATTAAAATGCTGCACATATTGGCTCCACCGGGAAAACACCCAAGTAATTTGAATATCGTGAGCAGTGGAGTGACCACTTCCAGAATAGCGATTGTTCTCGCTTAAATTTCGCTTTCTTCATCCTAAGCATGCATCGATTGAAGAAGCGGTTTAATGTTGAAGTTGCCCTCATAACCTTCGCCTTGCAGATACCCATTTGCTGTTAGAAAGAAATACAGGAAATAGATGCTGTACTGCTGAATTATTAAAATGATAGTGTTATGGCTCATGTTAGTCTCAGTCAGAAAAAAAGCAGAAAAGCTACTGAAAAATGAGAACTAGGGTGAGGTTATAATCTTCTAAGCTGCATTCATCATTGGGTTGCCGGTTTATACTAAAAGAAAGCATCCTTTATTTGGGTACATACGTTATTTCATTAATTAATTTACTTTTCTTCAGATATGTTCAGCCTAGATAGGTATATTGGCGAAACTGCTAGTGATACAATTTTACAAGTGCGGTAGGCGGTGTGGTGCGAAGTGCTGCGGACCGCAGGGGTGGAACTCAACCCTAAAGTGGCATGAAATTCCTCAATTCCGTGATGGCAAGATGAGGTTCAGCTGTAGGTTAAGCATCATCTTCAATATCTGAGATTATTTTTTCGGTGGGCAGAAATTAAACAGTCAGAAATTTAGTCAATACAATATGTTTTGCACAATTTCAGTTGGCGGAGGCGCCTTCACGCTGAAGCATACAAATGCTATTTGCTTCATTTTCTAGAGTACATTGCTTTTGCTAAAGTCTTTAGGTGACAAAAACATATTCCCTGCAGCTCATGTTTCATGGTTTAATTAATACCAGTTTTGTGCATAAACAGAATTTAATTTCACTGAGTGAAGGCATACATGCCGCACTAACAATGGTAAGCATATATTTTGCCAATTGCCAAATAAACTAAAAGCACAAATCTATGACCTGAATGTGTTAAGATTTTCTCAATTTATTCAGCTGAATCAAATTAGATTTAGATTCAACTCTTATGAACAATAAACTGTGACTTGCCATAAAAGATACAACATGCATCCAGCTTGGTTGCTAAGCAACAACAGCATTTGCTATTGCCTTTACCTCTTTCCAAGAGTTTAGTTTTCCACTAATACTCTGTGAATTGCCTCACCTCGTTGTTTCGTCCTAAGCCCTTAGCTAATGTTCTGATATTCCCGTTTTCATTCCATTTCTACTAATTATTCACATGCTAAACCAAACTGACGACAATGCAAAAGTTTGTCAGAGTTGAAAACGGCTCGTCTGCCAGGCGGTCAGGAGCGGCTCGGGAAATTTCTCTGGAATCTGAAAATTCGAAACTGCGAAAAAACGTTCAGGCCCTTCTTGGCCAAAACCGAGAACTTCAGGAGCGACTGGAAAATGAACGAATGAAGGGAAACTATGAAACAGTTCATCAACTGGACGAGGTCAAAACCTGGGGCGCTCAAGTAGTGAGGGATAACGAATTTTTGGCCCTGCAACTGAGCGAAGAAAAGCTGAACCAGCAAGAAACAAAGGTTAGATATTTTGGTCTATTCTGGTAGTAATAGAAAGGTTAACAGCACTAGTAATACGTAAAGTAATCAAGAGAACTATCTTAGCAACAGAAATTAACTTAAAGTGTGACAAGCGTAATTTTTTGTTATCAAGCAGAAAATATCATCTACACAATAACGGCTTGCCCAACCCAACTCAGTGCCCAGTACCCAATAAACGCCAATTATCGAGGTTAACAACGTAGTAGGTATATACTCAGCTCAGGTCAGCCGTTATTGTTGAGATGAGGCAGATAGCTAAGAACCCACAGCTTCCAGGCCCCTTGAGCAACAGTTGAAAGAAGTTTTAGTTCTGGAGACGACTGATCCCACAACTTCTCTAGGTTACTGCTCTTTTTTGATGTGCATTAAAATATTCGGTTATTTGCAAAGTTGTTGATTTCTCATAAGACCTTAAATTGTTTTAGTTAGCAATTGATAATTTGAATCAAATTTCATAATTCTGACGCTTACAGTAGAAATATATGCTTATTTAGCGCTAATTCTGCACTATGCAAAAGGAATAATTCGTAAAACAGATTTTAATGTGAGTAGTGATTTGATTTACAACATTTCTTGCTTTTGTCAAACAAACTGCCTGCATTTTTTTAAATTTTTTCTTTGGATTTTAGGAAAAGCTCCAGAAACAATTAGAAGAACAGACGGCCCGGAACGAGGAACTTAACATAAAGTTGGACGAATTCCAAATACAGCAACAGAAAACTCAGGCAGAGAATGAGAGACTAAACTCCATGTTGCAAAAATTGAAATCGGAAAAAGCGGATACCGATTTTCTACGACAAAAATATGACAAAGAGATCGAAAAATGCAGAAAGTCACTGCAGAATATCGAATCCGACTATCAGCATCGAATTTCGGAATTTGAGGAAAACGTACACGTTTTCGAGAAACTCCGGAAACAGCATGTCATGGAAATTTCAGCCTTGCGTCGAGAGCTTCAAGAGAAATCGACGGAGACAGCAAACCTGAAACATCAAAAAGACAAACTGGCAGAAGAGAATATAAAACTTTCGATGTATGTGAACTCTTTTATGCAAGAGTTCAAGCACCTGCAGGCTTCGCTAGAGGAGTTCTTGAACTGCGCTCAAATCGACATTTTGAAGCAGACGCAGTATAACGCCGAAATAGATGGCCGTGTCAAGAGAATGCAACAAAGCCTAATTCAGCTTCAGCAGAAACATCAACTACTCCTGCGAACAACAATGGAAAGCTCCAGTTCAATATAGACAAACTTTGATTTCACGGACCTGAAACATGATGACCTGTCACTTTATTCACCTGTTTTCACTATGTAGTGTATTTACCTAAACAAAACCAAGTTAATGTTGCAAACACGGAAACGTTTTCCAGTGAGTTAAAGTATTTGAGGTGCCTTGGAGCATTTCCTTCGAATCACAAATAACTTCGGAATTTCATGGGGTGGATTTTTCCTTTCGATTTGACCATATACGATCCAGTTGTCGCACGAACGAAATAAAACGGGATACTAATGTTAGAGTGAAAAATCTTGAATAATAATGGTGAGTGAGTGTTCCTTTTGTTTTCTAAAGAACTCATCCTTTGTGAGTCCAAAGTTTTCTAAAGAAGTAAAACATAAGGATCGGTTTGTAAGTGTCACCGTAAAGCTACTCCACCCTGTAAAAGGGTAGTTTCAATTCACTCTGGAGTTAAGCTGCTTAAATTCCTCTTTCTACTGTACTAAGAATTTAACTAAATATTTGATCTTGTTCAACACCCTTGACGAAGCGCTGTATCGAGGCCCGCGTTGAATGGAGTGGAATGGACGGGATAGAATCCAATGGAAAGCCATCGAGTGACATTGGATGGGATAGGATGGGATTGAAATCTTAGCACACCTGGGATGTCGTGAATTTGAGACGGGGAAGTAAAACTTTGATAGTAAAATCAAAAATTTCCATCATGGGCAGTTGCACTTGACAGGGATATACCAAATATAATGCAGGTTGTCAAGATAACTTTTGATAAGATATAGCAGTATCGATGTTTTGAATATGTGATTCGATGCACCGTGGCCATTTTGCATTAATTTGAGCACTTGGAAGCATCGGGTTTTCCAATAACCAAATTGCAGAACTATTTTACAGCCTCTTTACCTCATCGGTATTCCTGTTTACAGTCCTGCTGAGTTCTTCAGTTTACTGCTGAGTCCACTACTCAATTAGTTAGAGTGACTGTGTTTAGTGTAGAGTCTGAGTCCAAAAGTATTAGTTATGCATCTAGCAGAAACCAAAAAACGTACATGGGGAACTCGTAAAACTGTGACGGATTAAGGTGACGCACGGTCAACCTTTCTGTTGCTCGTGGCTGCAGCTAAGTTAGCTACCCGGCTGGCTTAGTATAACATAATCACGGGGCTGGGATAACTTTTGCAAGTCACGTACTCCCCCAACATGTACGTATGGGATTGGGTGGGTTCCCCCTTAGGAGCTACGTGATTGGGGGGATTCAATCACTAGGTGCTAGTAAGTACCATCAAGTACTAGCTTAAAACTTATTTTCTTAACAAACGAGAGTGTTTTACAATGCAAATAAGTTCATAAATGAATAAGAACAGATAAATAAAAATGCAAGCCAGCATATACAAACTAGTTTCAGGCATACACACATACACATTTGTCCGGGAACATAGTGATAATTGTGACTGTCGAAATGGTGTTTTGCTATCTGCCCAGGCACATGCGTAAATTATGTATTTGACTGGAAACTTACGTAATTGCCCGCCAATGCATTTGCCCCTAAGATATAATCTTTAACATATATATTAATAATAAATATTAACATAAATATATTCTTTTAGAATCGTCTAAAACTGCAGATTTTAAAAATCGGGTAAAATTTAGAATCAGAGTTTCATTCTTGGAAAATCA
Organism: Trissonchulus latispiculum; assembly: GCA_030248195.1. Classification (NCBI taxonomy): domain Eukaryota; kingdom Metazoa; phylum Nematoda; class Enoplea; order Enoplida; family Ironidae; genus Trissonchulus; species Trissonchulus latispiculum. The sequence goes on from JASAND010011394.1 coordinate 101,771, forward strand.
GAAATATTCCATACTTCGCCAAACTAATAATAAGATTTGTTTCCCTGTTAGGACGAGTTGATCCAGCTGCATAGTATTCTCTAACATTTATATCACGAAAAAGCACCAATTCCTGGAATTTCGATAATTCAAAATTTAGGATAAAACAAATTTCTCTCAAACAGAAAAGATGGGCATCGTTCGAAAGATCTTAAACAGTATAGATGAACAGTTTTGCTTAAAACAAGCTCCTGAAAACGTACTTTATTCCGGAACTCACGAAACCATTTTCGCATTTTTACAAATTTCCTCAATTACTCCACATTATTTGCAAGCTCGTCAGTGGCTGAACAGTTTCAGTAATAGAAACAACGCCGGAATTTGCACGATGTTCCTTGAAATCACGACAGCATATTTGGTTATAGCTAAGGAGTTTACTAAACATGGGCGGAGTTCAGCAGACAGGGCACATGTTTTGAAAGTTCAATTACAAAAGCTGATCACATCAAGAAATCTGTAATAATACCTAGCCTTTGAATGTGAATGCTACAATATCAATTCGAAAATTTTGAAATACCCAAATTCCAGAAAACCAAAGCTGCATACATATTTTTGTCGTATAACAAGAGTACATAATTTATAAGAGAGTGACATCTGCCAAGCTCTCTGTTATCAGCTCTAGGTATATGCTAGGTTCATGCTTATGTTCACTGCAAAAAATCTTTAAGTGTTAAAGCCCAAAAACACAACTATGTTCAACGACAATGTTGGTTGAATGTGCTTCTATTACGAACATTAGAACGCAAAGATATCGTGCAAATTTCTTTGAAGTGAACATACACATTTGTGGGGGGTCAGCCGTTAGCAAACAGAGCATGTACCTACAGTCTCGGTCAGAAATAGCTTTCTTCGCGAATACGAATGCCAAGAATCTTCGCGAATTTGCGAATGTAGATTTACATAACTTTCACGAATGTCGGCTTGAAGATTCCTTAAGTCTTCTGTTTCACAGCAGGACATGATTAAATACCTGTCAAAAGGTTAAGCTTTAAAGTGTCTTTAGTGCGCAGCCGTCTGAATAAAACTCCTTGCTACACAGAGGTAAAATGTCGGTCAACAGTTACTAGAAATTAAGTTAAGCAACAGGTACCCTAATGTTTCCTTTGACATCTTTCTGAATGACTGCGAATGCATAAAGTATATACTCTACTTTCGCCTTCGCGAACTCATCACTCATCACTCATCAAAATTTTCGGAGTCGAATGTCTTCGCGAAACCGCGAATATTCGCGAAAATCAGAAACTTATTTCTGATCAGGACAGCAGAGCCGATAACAGAGAGCTTGGCTGCTGTCACACTCTCATAATATAAGTGTGTGAGAGCAGGTTCTCTGTTATCAGCTGTTGGAACATGTTCTGCACGCTTCAGCCATTCTTATCTTTCAGTATAAATTTTCTTTCAGTTTCTTGGTTGTCCGCTGAAGATGACAGACAGACAAACATCTAAAGTTCCAAACAATGGTCAGATGTGTGCCTTAGGCCGCTGCTAACATAAAATGAGGGCCTCCTATAAGAAAACGAAGCAGAGTGGCTATGATAAGTCAAAGTTTGATGCATCCAAAATGATGCTGTTTAATTGATGACAAAGTTTGATAGTGTTAGCGAAATTTGTAGTGAAAAAACTTTCTTTCATTTTCTTCCATTTTTATTCTTTTCCTTTTCCTTTTTCTTTCTTTTCTTTAAAGTGAAATAAGTAGACCCCACAAATGCATAAATAAATGTAGCTTCACTTCAAATATTTTTGCCCGCTATATTTGCATTCTGTATTTATCTGCATTCTATATTTGCCCGCTATATAACACTCGAAGCAGACACCAAATTGGACACACGCAGGCGCTGTGTTTTCGAGATTTAACACGTAAAGATACGGTGAGTAAGCGAACAGAAACGCTACACATTTGTAGGGTAGTGTAAGACTAGGCTTTTTATTCCGCTGGTTATATATTCCCTGGTTTAAGCGTATGTAATGCACGTATGCTCTTGCAATTCTCTACTGCCTCCCCTATCTTTAACAAGTAGGCTGGTATATGAATTTTTAGAGTCGACAGAAAGCAACAAAAGCACCCCTCTTAGTTTTTAGAAAAATCGAATCTGAATCTGTTCCTTAGTTTCATTGAATTTTATCATATAAATCTTTTAAGATTCAACATTACGCTCTGGCGTTATTTGTAGATCAAATACTCCGCAATCATTTATCAATTAGTGGAAGTTTGCAGACAAGCAATTCAGCAATAACAATGTTATATGCTGAATTGTATCAAATCAAACGGAAATTCGCAGACGACCAACTGTTGGTTGTTAGATTTAAGAAAAAGCATGGCCCTCAGCTAATCTCAACCCTTTCTGACTCATTTGCTGCGCTGTTCGTGAACCAATGTGAATTATTAAAAGTGGAAGCTTGAGACCTTCACTCAGGCCCGTATGCCCGGCCCGGCTCAGGCCGGGCCTAAGGTGAAACGGGCCGGGCCGAGGTAGGAAAAATTTGGGTGCGGGCCGGGCCGGGCCGGGCCGAGTACTAGAACGGGCCGGGCTTCGGGCCGGGCCTGCTATTTTCATTTGAAGGTTTTGTCTTTTTTTTTAGTTTCGGCAATTTATACTGGAGATTTTATTCTTTTCCAAATATAATTTTGAATAATCATTGCTCTTTTATTCCGATCTGACTTGATTTACTTTCTCTTTCAGAGTTACAGGCGTATGTACTTAGCTCATTTGCGTTTATTTAACTTAACTTTTAGCTAGAATTTGCACATTAGCATCTCAAATTTAGTTATTTATATAATTATTTTTAATATTTGGAAAGTATACCTTCTTCCTTATACCTTATTTGCAAGTTATATTTGAATCATCGAAACTGGTCAGTCAGTGAATTCTTCCCTATAACCAAGAACGGAACCGCTGACTGTTCTTAATCGTTCTAAATAAACATGAGCTACGAGAAATCGCTTAAAATGGTATCCGCGACGAGGAATGAAATTATATGCATTTTAAGGTGGTGATTCCTTTTGGGCACAAATTGTTGGTTGGCGGCTCAAATCAGGATGAAATTTGGCGAAACTTTCCGAAATACATTCTTTTAGCGTTCTAACACCCTCCGCGCAATCCCGGTTCAAAAATTCGAGATTTCCGATCAGGGCGATTTTTCCCAATTTCTGAAAGTTTGGCTGCAGCTATGCAGTTATGACTATATTCATTTGAAAGATCTCGTTGAGCTTCACATGTTTGCTTTTTAAAGCAAGTTTCTAGCGTTTCTCTACCGTGAGATATAGCCGATTTTCTTGTTTTGGCGTCGAAAACTTGTCATTTTTGCAAAAATCAAATAATCCATCATTTCTTGAACTACACAAGCCGGTAAATCAAACTAAGGGCGTCGATTTGAAGGTCTCACAGGGGCAAATTATCCGATGGATGATCATCTTCCAAAAGCTATCCCATAGGCTGATATCATAAAAAATGTAGTTTTTGCGAAAACACGACCAACTTTTTTCCAAAGATTGTGGAGCATTCACCATGATAGTTGGAGGGCTGCTATTTAACAAATGGGTTCTGCACAAATATACCCAGGGATGTTTTTTTAGTTGCCTCGATTACTGCTTTCTAGCTAAAGTAATCGCTTGACAAATTTGGAAAAAGTAGGCAAAATACAGGTTACGCACACATTTCAGCTTATTTCTCTACAACAAAGAGCGATTTCACAATAAATAAAAAATCGTCCCCAGCTATTTGATGGAGGTATCGAATGATATAACCGATGTCTCGCGAAAAATTTTACTTGAGTCTGCAAAAAAACCGGAAAATTATACTTCTTCAAAAATGTGTCAAAAATATTCTAAGAAAGCAGCATTAGTTTCATGGTATGCATTAAAACGAGAAAATGTCAAGCTACATTTTGATATAAAAATGGCTTCTTAACTCCAAGTAATGAACGAGTAATAACGGTGCAAACTTTTGTAACCAAAGGGAATCACCACCTTAAACCCTTGCTTTTATTTTGGTTAACGACAGAAAATTAGCAAAAACGGGCCCTGGCCGGGCCGGGCCTAACTTTTGAGCTTACGGGCCGGGCAGGGCCTAACTTTGAGCTTACGGGCCGGGCCGGGCCGGGCCGAGGTCGAAAATTTTTCAAACGGGACGGGCCGGGACGGGCCGAGGTGAAATTTTTACGGCCCGGGCCGGGCCGGGCCTGGAAATTCAGGCCCGTGAAGGTCTCTAGTGGAAGCACAGAAGCTCAGAGAGTGAAGTGGTTAAGAAATTCGGCTGTCACCGCAATAGCCTGAGTGCAAATCACAGTTGGCTGTAATTTTTAAATTTTATAAAGAAGGTTTATCTGATTGCAGTTTTTGAGTTGAGTTAAACAAATACAGAACGCGGTCTGAAAACTAATGACTAATCTTATATCAGGTATTCTAGAATTTTTCGACAAAGGATATAAGATGTTTCAGGAACCTAGTCCATATAAATTGTCTAAATTCCAAAGTGAGGGAGACTTCGTGCCGCGAAATTTACATTCAAACAAAGTTGCATAAAATGGAGTGGCGACTGCGGATTTAATATAAAAAGAAATCTTAATTCGTAAGTCTTCGTATATGATATGGCGTACATGGCTCAGCTGCGGAATAATGCCCCTTTTAGGGGCGATCTTGTCAATTATACAACTAGACAGGTTGAACGTAAGATTCTGCATGAGTCAAGTATTTCATAGTGTGATGATGGAAAATCATTGTTGCCAGGCCGGGCCTTCAAGGTCAGACCCTCATGGCACTCATTCCCGGGCTGGATGGGGCTTGCAATTTCTGACTCATGGAAGAGCGTGGATGGGCTGAATTGCCAGGATCGGCCGGACAGAATCAGCACTGATTAGACTTTAAATCAACTCACTTCTTTTTATCCCAAGGCCAGGAACAACCCAGGCAACATTGACAACATATACGCCAGCGGGCATCATAAATACGATTAATTTCACGAAAATTACAGCGCAACTATCAAAACGCTGCTTTAAAAACGTGAAACTAACACACAGAAAACAAATCAATAAAGGTTCTCTCTGCGCGTACAAAAGAAGTAAAGCCGAAACATCAAATATTATTATATTATATTATATTTTCACATTCCTATGTTTGGATATTTGGATACAAATTTCGCACAGAAAGAAAAGCAAAATATCCTAAAACACAATTTTTTGTAATTTTGAGACTTGCCATCGCAGGTCGGGAAAAATCACGTTGCACTAACAGTGTTGTATCCCATGAAAAAAACTGAAGCGAATCCGTACGTTCACTGATAATAAAATAATAAAACAGTTACCCGCTTTTGTCACTTCGTATATACTTAGACAAAAGAACACCGGAATTCTTCCGGCACGCAGACTATCTAGGTACAGACACTATCGTATCGTGAATTTGAATATGCAAGGATAGGTTTGCACAAATTTCCTAAAACACTAGCAAATGGAATTGCAACGTCAGCTCCAGTAAATCAGGAATCACCAGTGAGAAATGTCGTTAGCACTGCCGGACTCATTACTGAATATATGCGGAATAGCGACTGGTGGCCCCATCTGAAGTAATATGAGGGTGTATGTCAATATTATGGACGCTTCCTAAAATATACACCTGCTAAAATATTATTATTTCCAAAACAGCTCTATCATATGTCGAACATTTCTGTGTTCGTTTACTTATTGTCCGAAGAAATAAGGGTGGGGACTAAAAGCAGGACCAGGACCAGGACCAGGACCAGGACCACTTTTCAGGACCAGGACCAGGACCAAGGGTCTAAAACCAGGACCACCCTCAGGACCACTTTCAGGACCAGGACCAGGGGTCTAAAACCAGGACCAGGACCAGGACCAAGGGTCTAAAACCAGGACCACTTTTCAGGACCACCCTCAGGACCACTCCCAGGACCAGGACCAGGGATGTAAATTCAGGACCACCTTCAGGCCCACTTTCAGGACCACGAAAGGCCGCTTTTAACATCAGGGACAGGTGTTTAAAAATTCAGAATCAAGCTCAAGATCACTTTTTCAATTGAAGTGGGACTGAAACCTTTCCACCAAAGTTTATAATTTAAGTTTAGGTTCTTAGTAATTTCTTCTTAAATTTGTTTATTTTTAATATATACTACCGAATGATGACAAACTACAAATCTATGATGTCAAAATTTCTTAAAGAACACTGTTGTCTGTGAAGCACTTGCATTTTTATCTGTGCTGTCCTGATTCCGGTTTTCAGCGTGGGAAAGTGACCCGTGTAGCTTTTCCAGTGCGAAACGCCTATATAATATGTGCAAGATTTTGCAACCATGTATGTTGAGATATATATATATCTGTACAAAATATATAACCACTTGTTCTATGACAAACAAAGGCGAGAAATTAAGTGCATATATATCTGCACCGCTTGCACTGACCAACCAATCAATATTAGCATCAACATAATATGTTATGTTAATTATATGAATATATTATGAAGGAAACACAATGCACAACTAACTGTTTTGTGCCACGGAAAACCAGATTTAGTGTTCATTTATATATTTTTGGGTCCTAGCTTTGTAGTTTGTCATTATTTCAAGAGACCACAACACAAAGAAGTAGTCAAATAAAGAAGAAACTACTAAGAACCTAAACTTAAATTGTAAACTTTGGTGGAAAGCTTTCAGTCCCTTCAATTGAAAAAGTGATCTTGAGCTTGATTCTGAATTTTTAAACACCTGTCCCCTGATGTTAAAAGCGGCCTTTCGTGGTCCTGAAAGTGGGCCTCTAGGTGGTCCTGAATTTACATCCCTTGTCCTGGTCCTGGGAGTGGTCCTGAGGGTGGTCTTGATTTTGCACCCCTGATCCTGGTCCTGGGGAGTGGTCCTGAGGGTGGTCCTGAAAAGTGGTCCTGGTTTTAGACCCCTGGTCCTGGTCCTGAAAGTGGTCCTGAGGGTGGTCCTGAAAAGTGGTCCTGGTTTTAGACCCTTGGTCCTGGTCCTGGTCCTGGTCCTGGTTTTAGACCCCTGGTCCTGGTCCTGAAAGTGGTCCTGAGGGTGGTCCTGGTTTTAGACCCTTGGTCCTGGTCCTGGTCCTGAGAAGTGGTCCTGGTCCTGGTCCTGGTCCTGGTCCTGCTTTTAGACTCCACCGAAATAAGCATCCTTTATGGTCTAACTCTTTCAAACTTTGCACAAATGTACGTTATGGTTTATCAAATTACAATAATTATCCAAGTATTGCTTGTGTTTAATTTGAATAAGGCTTGTTCCTATTTACTGCAGTATTTACTATTTCTTGCAGTGTGCAGGTGCAGCATTTACAATGCTATTTTCCATATTTCTAGACAGGTGTCACCAATTGTATTAAGTGGGGGCCACTTTGGTCAAAAATCAATAGCCACGGATTTCGCTCATTTTCCCTTATAATATTCCCTGATATGTTATCAAAAACAAGACAAATATTAGAGTACTAAATTAAACTGTGATCCGGTTCAAACCTAGAAAACTTGAAAATTCCGGTGATGGTACCTTCAAGGTCAGGTGGAGGCCGAACGCAATCTTGAATATGGTTGACCGATACACCACCTTAAAAGCTGTACTAAGTGTCGGGTATGAAACGCAGTTGCTTGACCCCCACGTCAATCTATGGTTAGAATATTCTTTTTTACGAAACTGGAAACAGTAAAGTTGTTTTAACCTACCGTTAACAGCGTACTTCCCGTTATTGGTATTACGTTTCCGATAGTAATAACTGGAGGATTTCTGTGCAACAAAGACAGGATGCTTTCTGTTTCGTGAAGTACGTAGCTGTATGATGATAGTTCCTTATAGGATGCATCTTCACCAATTGCATATTTTGACAGGTTTTGTTGTAGTATTTCAGATATCACTGTATACTGTCGATTTAATCTTGCACTTGATGTCAACAGCATTGGTATTGCCGTCAGTCCAGTGCTACCTGCTATTAGAACTGACACGACATCCAAGCTGTGCTGGTTAATGATATAGTAAGCATTAAGCATTGTCAGACATAGCGACGATAAATTCCAGACGACAAGACTATACGCCCACGTATCGTTCAGAGATTTCATGATGTTCATTATTTTATGAATTTCCAGACGAATCATTCTCAGATTGTTAATGTCAAGCGGAACTGTCTGGAGATGCTGCTGCCATTCTTTTATGGTTAATCTCGTTACATTTGTTTGCATAGAATGATATCGCAAACCGAACATTCCGAAACATAGGAACACACAGTAAATGCCATAAGCTACTTTAGCATACCACATGTCACCAAACAGATGTATGTCATATACTGTAACCATCTTGAAACAAATGACTGCTCCTGTGATAATCAGGGGACAAACAAGACAAAGCAATAGTATTAGCACGTGTAGACTTGACAATATTTTTACTTCAAGGGGGACATTTTCAGGAATGTACGGCCACTGCTTACCGTAACGGCTGACAAAGTCTGTCAGTGGTAGGGCCGATGTTGCCTTAACTACTTGAATGTAACTAGTCACCAACGATATACTAAGATAGCTCAACGAACATACAGCAATATTCTGCTGGGAAATAGAAAAGATATCTGTCTGTTTGATGACCCACATTAACCAATATCCAAGTCCAACTAAAACAATTACATCACAATGTAATATAGAACCTAATGTCGCTCAGTGTTAAAATGCTAACAGCAGAAAACATCAAATGTAGACAAGACTTAACTGGTCAGCGCTTGTTTATTTTCACCCAAGAATTTTTCGGACATATAATAGAAATAAATAGAAACTTAATAGAAAGAAATGACACAAAATAAAATCAAATAAAAAATAAAAAACGTCACAAAACCAAATCAGGATTACAGAATGGGATGTGCTCGTTAAAATAACATGACACCTGACGAAAATTAGAAAATTATCTGCACGTGTACATTAGTGACCCAAGCACCTATGTTTAGCCGAAATAGTTGGAATAAATATCGTAATAACAACACTGATAATAAACAAATATAGCAAGACTCACTGCTTAGGAACAAGAACACCGACAACGAATATAAACATGATAATGTGATCGTGCACGCATCGGCTCCTCCAGGAAAGCAACCTGTCACTTTAAATATAGTTAACACTGGATATGACCATTTCCAAAACAGAGAACGTTCTCTTGTAGTTGTCGCACTCCTCAGCGTCTGCATGGACTTTTTGAAGAAGCTGGTGACGACAGGAAACTGTGTTTTGTCGCTTTCCATTTGCAAAAATTACAAAACAGATATGTAATTACTGACAAATACACTGAACAATATTGCCAATGTGTTACCAGCTAAAACTGTCTACCTCATGCATCTCTATTTTGTAAGACAACTAAGGGTTCTGCAACAGAACTTGGATATAGACGCACATTTTCGAAACGTGAAGGAAAGGCACTTCTATCGGAGTCAAAGTGTTGAGCATACCATTACAGTAAAAACTCGCTGAACCAACAAAACTGCGACTCACTACTTTTCGAGCTTGGATTAAAGGTGTTAAAATTAACTAGACTATCTTTGCGAATTAGTTAGAAGTGAGAAACTCAACTCTGTAAATTAAGCGGAATTACCAATTTTATCTCCACTCGCATTGATGAAAAGAGTTAGAATTAAATCTACTTTTTTCGCGAATCAATTGTGGATTGAAAATATGCTGAGTTAAATTTAACTCCATTGCATTGGCGAATGGAATAAATTCTGGCTAATCTGCTTCGTGCTTTTGTATACAACATTTTATATGTATAAATACAAATAGTAAATACTCATTCATTCAAGTTTTCGCCTCTATAAATTAGGCACATGGGGAAATTTATTGAATACTAAATTAGGCTGATTTGGAAATTAAAATTGAAAAACATAATTGCCATGTCGTCTTCCTATATCGATGCGACAGATTCTACATTTCTTGCTTGCTTGCTTTACATACGAAAAAGTAAAAGCAGAAACTAGCAAACAGCGTTATCTTATCCTCAATATTTGAACAGATTTTTCCCTTTTTTATTACAAAACCCTGTAGAATTCTGAAAGTATTTCCACCCGTTTGGATATTCTGAGATCGGAATGTATGTCTGATACGAACAAGGACAAATATTTGGTTGACAAATAGTTAAGTTCAACGCTCTGTAGAAATTTTATTTTTATTGGGCATTCTATTATTCCATTGAATGCTTATTGAATTGCTTATCAAAAGATATAGCAAACAAAGACTGACAGTGTTCGCATGTTCTCGTATACTGATTTACCGGAACCTGATGCAAGTTGGTGATTTTAATTATTCCAACATTGAATCAGGTGACGTACATATGGAATGAGGGCAATAGCGACGCCACCCCCTTTCAAGTCCTTTTATAATTCCAACTTTCGTTATTTTCCCTAAAATTCCCCCAAAGCACATGAACTCCCTTTAAATATTGTTCGGACTATTTTATTGACAAACCCTGTAATTTTGTAATTGTCCTGTGTTCAAAAATCCATTTTGAATAACTTGTAGTGCTATCTTTATGCTCATATTGCAAAAACCATCCAAATTTTTTAATTTCCGTATTTTAAGAGCATAAATATAGCACTACCGTTATCGTTATTGCGTAATTTGTGGTAGCTTGCTGAAGATTGTACACCCCGTTTGAACGCATAACAAAATTACACTTTCGTAATCATTAGTCAGTTGGGAATTTGATTTCACCGTGTACAGTCGGCCCAAGTTTTGTGGGGCCCCATCAATAGAATTTCGTCTGAATTCTAAAAGTTTCCCTTTTTGCCTTTTCTGTTTTTGTAGTAAATTCTGCTAACTTTATTCAATGTAAGCCCTCCAACCTTTAATTATTCTTTTATTCATTCTTTTTACTCCTGATCCATACCCCTTTTTCCTCTATTGAGAGGATGCTCCCGTTATCCTTTGTCTGTACCCTTTGACAAGCCAAGTCGTCATCTCCCCCTTTGCTACTTTCTCTTCCCCTCCCCTTACTGGTTACTCCTCCCCCAGTTTGTTTTTGTTGCCTGTGCTATTCCTGTATTTTCATCATTAAATAATTCAGTTGTCACTCGTTTAGCTTTATTTATTTTTAACCTTTATGTAACGGATCAAGGTGACACACGGTCAACCTTCCCGTTGCTGCCGGCTGTAGCTAGTATAGCTACCCGTCAGGCTTTGTATAACATCATCACCTTGGGTTGGGAGAACTTTGCAAGTCACGTAGCTCCCCCCACGTGTATGTTTGGGATTGGGTGGGTTCCCCCCCTCGTGACTAGGGAGCTACGTGATTGGGGGGAAATTCTCACTAGGGGGCGCTCGCTCGTCAGCCCAACACTCGCTTCCCCCCTTCAGTGTTGTTATTTCTGTTGTCGTGAACGCTTGCCTTTACTACGCTATTCTCTCCCCCCAATCGCTGTATATTACTCCCATTTAATTTCTCCCTTTGTAGCTCTCCCCGGATCTACTGGTGTGTTGGCTGACTCCCGTCAGTAACTGTAAGTTGTGTGTCTGTTTGTCTGCTGTTTATTTGAGGATTCAACCCATTTGTGTTATATTGTCTTGTTATAATAATAACTTGTTGTTTCTATTCCTTATTAAACTGTATTTATTTAGGTTTAGGCTTTCTGAGCTCCTGCTAGGTAGGTAGCCCAATTCTGAGTGAGTGAGAGGACGAGTCATCTCGCCCTTAGGGTAGGATTATTTACTGCGTATAATTATCTGGCGAGGCTGTCCCGACCGTCTCTTGAAGTCGGTACGTTATCCAGCTGTGCCACGGTCTCCGCGTCCGCTACGTCTGGTTGAATAACAAGGGTTTCAGCTGTCTACTTTCCAGTTGTGCTATTGAAATTTTCTTCTTTCCCAAGAAAAAGAAACAGAAAATGAACAAAAATTCAAAGAAAATTTGGCGATACTAAGGCCGGCGCACATCTGAGCGTAACTTTCTCAAAACTTAACCGATTTAGTTCAAATTTAGTATGGATGCACTTGAACACATGTCTGATTGATTTGCAGCAAAATTTTAAAATTTGAAAAATTTTGAATTTTTAAGTTTTCCAAGGGGGGATCAAGTGGAACCAAACAATTATTTGTCTCCGATTTCGCTGAAAAGTTGCATATAAGGATTTTCTGGGTCGCTGAACACGAATCTGAAAAGCGTTTTTCGATCCAGCTTTTCGTTAGCTAGAGATAAACTAAAGTCGTAAGCTTCACGTTTAAGCTTATATCTACTATGAGAACGGGTGGATCAGCCGTACTGGCCTGTTGTGTGGTCAGTGGTGCAGCAATCGCCAATAGCTGTTCCTTTTAGAATGTATACTGAACCGCAATGGCAAGTGGCGTATCTTCCAGATTTTCGGGCAAAAACGGAACCGCGGGACCTGAATCCCTATTTCGTCGCCACATGGAAATTTTGTGATCAACATCTTCGTGAGTTGGATATTCCGTTTGCTCTGAGTACCAATATTGTCGGAAGTATTTACATCAGGTAAAGGAGGTGATCCCGAGGGCTCCAGTCGACATTATTTATGAACGTCAGCCTGCCGCCTTGGATCCAAATTGCTTGTTTCCCTGTTTTGACCCGGAGTTTTGGGCTTGTACTGTTGTTTTACCAGCTCTGAAACGTGATGGCCAAATTGTTTTTGACTCTTTAGAAATGTTGGGGTATGGCCCTTATCGTACAGCTGCGTTCGCTGACGCTATTTCTCGAATTTTTCCGCCGATTCGGTGTTATCCTCACATGCGACGATGTACTAGCCCAGCCGTGTCCAGGAGGCCTGGAAAAAGAGGGCTCAGCAGCTGAATGATCTTGTCGCTGACCTGGAATCCAAAATTTGGGCTCACCGCTTGATGCCTGAGGACAATGTGTGTTGTGTTTTTCACAGGTTGTGTTTTTCAAAGGTAGCCGTATGCCCATGTCCAATATGTATCCGTTGCAGCCAGATCCAGAGGCGAAGGTTCAGGATGAATACATGTCCTTGTGGGGCCGGCAATTTGCAGTGAATGAGTTTCCATACCAGTTTTAAAAGGCTTATGATTGGTTCGGTTTACATCAGCCGGCGCGTGAAATTGTTCAAACGGGGTCTCCTTTTGCAGCCAAGAAGGGTGCAGAGTTTTTCTGACGCATTGGGTTCCTCGAAATTCCACCTTGAGTCGTATGTGGCATGATGATGAGTCGGTGGTTCGGGCCGCATATATGTCAGAGTGTTTGAGGGCTAAAGTTCGATCGTGTCCCCAACTCTACAAGGCTTTGCAAAATTCGGGGGTTGATTATTTGGCTGAAGCGGTGAATGAAGATAAGTATTCTGAAGCGGTGAATGAAGATAAGTATTGGGGTATTGGCATGGATTTTTCAAAGCTTCTTCGAAAGTCGGCTACTGAAATTCGTAGGATTATGATTAACCCCAAGAGATCGGGCAAAAATTGGATGGGCAAACTTTTGATAATCGTGCGTGCAGAACTGTTCCCAAATTTGCCCCTGGAGGTCGATGATGAGGAGAGGTCTCGGCGCAGGCGGGAAGCGGCTTTTAGGCAGAGCCGGCGTTGATGTTTTGTTGTTGTATGGGAGGTGGTGTTTTTGGCCCAGTTGGGGGGTTGTGCCCTGTGGTGGTACTATTTTTAACTTTAATCTTTTTATCTATTTTTGACAAAACATGAAGTTTTATATTAATGTCATGGGAGGTTCCGGGTTTGCAACTGGGGGAGAGATTGCATTTTGTGGATTGTTTTGTTTACGTATATTTTAGATAGAGAATTAGGTTGTTAGTTAAACATTGTACTAAACTTCTGTTGAAATTAAGTGGGTGGGGTTTTTCACGAGAAGCAATGTTTGTGGTTCATTCCTTGATTTCTTTGTATTAAAACTCACATACCCAAACTAAGTAGAGCTAAATTTAGTTGATTATAGGGGGTTTTCCTTGGGGGTGTGTAACACCTCAGTCCAATTTGGAGTTGTCCGGAACCTCCTATCATATGATCTCAAATTTAAAATTTTTATCTTTACTTTTCTTTTCTAACGTGTTTTCTTTAGCTTTCGTTCACACACACGTATAGACAACAGTTCTGAGGGTACTTCTAATCTTCTCCCGCTGCTGGGTTGCTGCTGTCACTACCCTGGTCCTCGGATCAGGATTCCGGGGCCCATGGAGAGTGACCAGCAGCACGTTCACATAGATTCCGTTA